>VWZF01006294.1:299698-447906 GCA_013396755.1 Sclerurus mexicanus | reverse complement strand
TTTTTAAGAGTCGTGTTTCAAGTCCCCGTGCAGACATCTAAGCGTGATGTACCCTATGCAGGTGCTTGTGTGGGAGAGAGCAACCTTGCCTGCTACATGAAAACCGAAAATGCTTTACAAGAGGTAAAAGGATGCCAGAAACTCTCAAACAAAATACCCCAAGCATTTCTTTAAGAACAGCCCGGGAAGTTGTACCAGGCGATTGTAGTCTCAGCTTGTACTGATACTTCATGTTAAGAGTGAGTAACAAAATAATTACAAACTAGTGGAGTAAAGAAACTGTTGTGGAACAACTTAAGCCAAAAATTGCAGCCGCCTTTTTTTTTGTGACTTGTCCTGTGAACAATAAGATTGCTATAGACATACAGAGAGGTCTGTTTATATGTGCCAGGACTATTTCTGTGTAAAGACTGACTGCGTGGATCCCTGGAATTGTTGATGCGTTCTAAATGTTTGCTGTCATTTACTGACCAGCAGCTTTCTCTAGCTGCTTGTATCTGATATAATGCCATGGTTTTCCAAATACTATGGATTAAAACATATTTATTCAGTTTAGAAATTTGTGTAAATGTTTTGTATAGTTTTGCTCTCTCATATTAATGTTTTGCATTAACAATACCTGAACAAGCTGTATCGAAAAATGAAACTTTAACTGTGTTTTGTGACCGACAGCGCCAGGTTTCATGGGGAAGAATATATTGGGAAGCCCGCAGTGAACAGAAACTGTTGCAAGCTCCTGATGGATAAAGGTTTCTCTTAAGCAAAGTTTAGTTGTGTTGTTGGCAAGCACTTTAACAGATTTAATAAGAGCTTCACAAGAAGCTCTAAGTAATATATTTTAGGAGTGGAGAAACTGCAGAGGTTAGCACTTGCCCAGAATTACAGACCAGGGAATGCTGTGCCCTGAGCACAGTAATTAACTGTGTTTCTTGAAACCCAGTAGGTGTCTGGTAGGGTGATTGTTTCTTCAGTCTTATTCTGTCCAGCCAAATTGCAGAGGCACTGAAGCAGTGCTCATCTCTGGAGTGAGGGGTGCTCTCCTCAAGTGATGGTTTTACATCACTTACAGTTTAAAGTACTTACTGTACTGTAACTGAGAAGAGCTCTGTAGGAGGAGGGTTCTCTGCAGGTCATGGATGAGAATCCTATGGCTGTACTCTGCCCTGCTGAAAAGGGTTTGCTGATGTTTTTTTCTGTTGTGTACCCTGTTTTTAATGCTGGAAGGTGAAGACTGGGAGTAATGCCTCTTGAAATCTCTTCATGCAGTACGACACTGTCACAGCTGTTCTGAGGGTAACAAGATACTATTCTTGTGTTACAGATGAGCACCTGTGGCCTTTAGAACTTGTATTAGTAATTTGGTCTTAAAATTTAAAAAGTCAGATTTCCCCTGCATGACGTAGAACAACACTTCCTTAACTAACAGTATCACTACTACTGCTGTTGGTATGATAAGGGAGCAGATCAGCAAGAGGGCAACACTGCATAGTAGTGCACTGTGCATATGCTTTGCTCAGCAAAAGCTTTTTCAACTGTGGGCCTCGCTCACTAGGCAAAACATTATATGAGTCAAGGCAGCTGTCTCCTCAGGTGAGATTTAGCTATACTGAATGCAGTAGACTTCACTGGAAATGTGACTGACAGCAGGACCCTTTGTGCTTTGTTACCTTTCGGCACTGGCATGTGGCAGCTGAGTATGTGTTTTTCCCTGAAGTGCTTTGTCTATGGGGTGGGTTTGTCCAGTGATTCAGTTGCAGGCGTTTGGGAAAGTTTGCTCACCAGTCCGTTGTTTGATGGTCTTGAGCTCCTTCACATCTGATTGTGTGGTAAGTACCCTGATCACTTCTGACTAATGCTCTTGTGCTGCTTAGAAACTGCTGACTCACTTCTGTTTCATGCTTTTCCTTTGTCCTCATCCAATGCCTTGTACTAGAGATGAGATAGGGTCCAAGGTAAGGTCAGGGAAAGAGGAAACGGAAATTAATGAGCATAACTGTGTGTTGTGACATGAATGAAGATATTGCAAAGATCCCTCTTTGATAATGTGAGAAAAAGATGGTGGCTGTAATAGATTTGCTGAAAATGTACATAAGCCATGTGTTAGGAACTGGACAGAGCAGTCTTAAAACTGTAGTGAGCCCACAGTCGGGAGATGCTGGGTTGTGGTCCTGCTGGTGAGCTGCTCTTCAACTTGAACTTAAAGCCTTTTTACTTCTGTGCCTTTGTTTTGACCTTCCGTCCTTCTGTCTGTTTTGTTACATTCTGCTACAAAGAGCTTTACACTGAAATAATTTTCTGCTGCTAGCAAAAGGGCTGACCATGCTAGAGGTTTCTACCTTAGCATAAAGAACAGGAACAGGGAAAGCAATTAACCAGTTCTAGGCTGGAAAGAAGTCAGAAACAGAGATCACTAAGAGAAAGAAGGTTTACTTTCCAGAAGGTTAGGAGCTGCCGGCGAAGGCAAGCACACTGATTTCACTCGCATGTGAAAAATTTCTGACATGCATCAGATTTCCTTTTAGTCAGACCAACAAAGTTAAATTTCAATCACATTTTTCCAGTAGGATCCACAAGAATGAAAAGGCTTTCCTATGCTCATTCAGTTGGCAGACTGTAAGTTTTTTCACCTATCAGAAAAAGGGTAAGACTCAATTTAAAACTTGCTTTTAAAGACAGGAAAAGAACATATTTGGAGGAATTCTATACATAGAAATGGTACATGATTTCAAGTGACAGCTACTATGTGAAAGTTAAACTATGTCCTGCTTCTCCCCCTGTCTCCGCATTATCCTTGTCTTCACACATCATAGTTGGCCTCTTACTATGCTTTTCAGTACTTTGAAAAATACCATTACTACAGATGCTGCTTTGTACCTCTGGAAAGTTTAGAAGCATTCTTTCTACAGCAGACTACACCTGCATTTCAATCATTTATGCAGTTTTCCCCCTTCAAGTCGCAGGTGGTTGTCAGGGGTTAGTTCTGTGATTCTGTGTGTCACTGTAAGTCTATTACATGCCTGTGCCTCTGAGCGTGTGCATAAATACTGCATTTTACCCAAGATGGAGACAGAGAAAAGCTTAATTTTGAATTTAAGCCTTGTAAAACTATCTCAAATGTGTTTGAAGTTAGGAGGAGAAATTTTCAAAACCAGGCTTTTAGAAGGACTTGGGCTCCTGCAGTTGTTCAGAAGTGGTGTAGAAAATCCAGGTAGGTGTTGTTATACTTAATGCTTAATTTAGTGCAAAATTTATAAAAATATTACTGGATTCTTAGCAGCATGTTTAGTAACTGTTATCTCCATACTTGTGATCCAGTAAAGTAAATGCTGTCAAATTGAGCACTGTCTCTGATTTTGCTGGATATTTAAGGTGGTTTTGACTAGCCCTGGCTTTAGGTCCCAAGAATACAAGACTGTTGATTAGTTATTTCATGTTTGGCTGGTTTGGAGTCATAATGTTTGATAAACAACAAGGACTGTTGAAGCTTGCTGGGAGATTTCTTTTGTCTTCAACAGGGTTTGAATCAGGTCCAAAACGAACCCCCCCTTTATTATTTGACTTAATAAGTCAGGTGTTTATGATAAAGGCTTTTGTCCTCTGAAGTTCTTAAATTAAATCAGGCTGTTAGAGAACTATCAGGGAGAATGAGGAGGCTGAAAGTATTCTGAGTTCATGGTGTGGCAAAATAGTTCTGAACATCTGTATCACATGAGGCAGAGGTGAGTGAAAACTGATGTAGAACGGGGCTGCTGAAATATAGGTAAAGCTGTCACCATGTTTATTTGGGTTTTTACCTGACATCTGAATGTCTGGGGTTTTTTTGTGTAGGTGCAGCTGAGCCTTTCACTGAAGCTGGCATCTTATTTTTTGGAACCATGCCAATCATATCTCAGCTATAAGATGTTTTTCTAAGTATTGGGTGTTAACCTCTTTAAGGCAAGAATTGGTTTTCTTTGAATAATAAACCTGGAAGCTTCCCTGCCACATTCATTCTTCAGTTGAACTATTTTCTACAGAAAGAACCATTAGACAATATTTAATGAATAAATATTAATATCCTGTGTGTCTCTGCCTTGGTGTGGCTACATCTTGTGTTTGCTTTGTCCTTTCCAAATTCAGCTATCTCAGACTCTTCGGTGTCATATGATGGAATACAGAAAAATTAAATCAATACTTGGAGATTAAAAAAAAAAAGCCTTGTGAGCCTTTTTTTGTTTAATGCTTTCTTAGTATTCCAAGAGCATACTGATGTTAACTTCGTATTAATTAAAAATATGCAAATGGCTTAGCTGAAGGAGATGGTCTGCTGTCATAGAAGATAAAAAAAACCTAACAGCTCACTTGGAGCTGTAATCAGGTGAATGGCACTTTTCACTTCCAGTGCTGTTAATAATGTCATGTGATTTTTACTGGAAGCTTTTGGATTCCCTCATGGAGGAGGTCAGCGCTGTTCCCTCATATCTCTGTGATTCAGAAGCACAAAGAATGTGGTCTGTGCCATGTGTGTGTTGCATTTGGTGGCAGCGTTGGCAGCATGGCTGAGACCCACCAAATGGAAGAACATGGTTGTCTCCAGCAGTCCATACAGCTGGTTGGAGAGTGGTACCATATTAAAGTATTTATACTGGTTTTTTTTTGGGGGGCAGTAGAAAATCTGTTACCAGCCCACAGTCTGGTGGTGGAAGTCCCACTTGTTAGCCAGTGGTACTGTCACCATGGTGTATTTCGCAGCTCAGTGATTCATGCCCTGTTTCCGCCACTTCCAAAATAATATTTTTATTTTTTTTTTAAGATTCTTGCTGCCACAAATTCTATGTTATTCTTTAGTTGCTGTTTGTGACTTTTTTAAACAAGCAAAACAGCAAGGCCACACAAGTTAGGAATTAGACTCCTAGGAAAAGGCTGAAAGAGACTGCCCAAAATTACCAAAATGTTAATCCAAATTCCAGAAAATATAAAGAGGTTGTTTTGTGGAAGTGTACTGAGGAAAGAAAGTTATTCTTTTCCCAGTGCTGATGATTTTTATCTTCCGATTGCTGTCCTTGTAGCACCTATCAAAGCCTTTAATTCCTTCTTGGGTAGGAATAATGAGAGAAATGTACATTTGTGTGCCCACTTGGTACTAAACTTATAACTCACAGTTTATAGTACAGAACCGTCCAAGCTGATGAATACGTGGTTTTCATTTCTTGAGAAATGGAGAAAGGAAGGGAAAGTAGAGTTCATTGATCAATACATACATCATGAGTTCTACAATATCCTGCATGCATCATCTGTTGCCACTGAAGGTCCTTTTGAGATGTGTCCATTCCCTCTCTACTCTCTGTGTGGCCTTTCAGAAGCTGTTGCAAGGAAACTTGAGTGTGGGCAAGAAGGCAAATAAAGGAGGAGGATGGAAAGTATAATTTTATGTTGAAATCCAGGAAAGAAATTGGGCAAAATCCACAGTTTTCTAATCCTATATGTAAAGGATTAGGTGTTGCATATAGAAATGGCCTTGCTTGTGTTACTAAATCTGCTGAGTGGATGTGAAACTTCTTTGCCTGGATACAACTGCTTATGCCTGTTAGTGTTGTGTTGTTTAGTCTGGCTGTTGCAGAACTCTGGTTTGGAGGTGATACATTTGTAGTCTAACTTTGCAGCTAACTCATTGTGGGTAAGAATAGAAGGATGAAATATTTAAAGCTTTGAACTAGATGTGCTCCACTTTTCCTTATTTCCTCACGTGTAAAGCTGGTTTGAATGCAGGGGAAGTATTTTGTCTGTTGAGAGTATAGGTAGTTCCTGTACCTTGTGCTGACCCTTTGCATTGCTGTGAATGTGGTTTACCATTCTTTAAACAAAGGTAAGAGCTGTTTGGCAAGCATAAGCCGTGAGTCTTCATAGGAGAGTCCTTCTTTCCTAAGCTTATCTCTTATCAAGAAAATGTTTGGACTCCCAGGACAATTTAAAAACAAAAATTAAAAAAAAAGCAGACCTGGTTTTATACCAGCTCCTGAACAATGCTTTGTCTGCTTTCTTCAATATCCCCATTTTTTTTGACTCTTCTAAAAAAATGTTTTTATAATAACCACTGATGAACTCAGTAGCTACTCCTGCGTTGGATATGTTCCTGAAATGCCCAGTGTAGACATGATCAGTGCACTCTTGATGTTGGTTAGGTATCATGATGCAGGTGACAACATCCTGCTGTACTGCCCCTGCTGCCTCTGTAGTTCTGAATGTGTCAATTTCCTGTGTACAGAATTGATTTCATTATTGAGAGATTTCTCACAGGCTGTAAATTAAGGACCAATGGCTTAACCTGACAGACTCTGATCTCTGTACCTCAAATGTACAGTTGCCTCAAATAGTCCATGCCTTCTCTACAAAATTTCATGTATCATAAATGTGGAAGTGTCTGTGCTTATGGACGTATGTACGTATATTTGTACTTGTGAAGGCTTAGTTTGTTGCAGACATTCAGATTCAGCCACCTGGACTTTTGCAGAAAGCCAGATCATCCAGTGAAGTGACTTCACAGAACCATATTTTGGGGAGATGTTTTTTTTATAGAGGGGCATGCCAAATGACTATAATGTGTGGGCCTGGTTACCTTGACTAAGCATTTAATGTTGCCCATAAAAGCAGTTCTTAAAGTGGCGATGAGCATGTGTTATAGTTGTGTGTTCTATACCCTTTGTGGTTATTCACCTTGGTTATTTTTGGGGAACTATCCAGGTTGCTTTTATTTGTGTGACAGCATAGACCACATCCTGTTTAAGTTCTCAGTATTCTTTCTTGTAAGTTTTGTGCTGTTTAGTCTTGCTCCCTTGCTCAGTCCCTAGATTTTACTTGTGTGTGTTGTGTTGTCCTCAGTGGCAGTGCAAGTGACTTTTTAGGTTAATGAATGCAGACAAGTGAAATACGAAACAAAGGGACTTGGTGGTCCCTGAAACTGAACTCTGGGACTGAACTCTGATAGACTCATCTAGGTCTTGAAAATCTTAGTGCATCTCTTTACTGTATTTTTTCCAAACCAACTGCAGATAATTGTGTTTTACGTATATATATGTAGATACAGATATAAATGTATTAAAATACAGAAATCTGTGTGGGAAACAGTTGAAGAGCAACACTTGGCATTCTGGAAAGAAACAACTTGTCTTCCAGTGCTGTTTTTGTGAACTTCATGTTCTGCACCCGATATAACTGCTGTACTTCACCCTGATGCACTTTTTGAGGATCTCTTTAGGAGCTTGGAACAGAAGTGCTTAACTTCAAGGGGTTTACTCTCTTCAAATGAATAGCTCCTCTCAGTGTCAAGTCCTGCAGTCCCTAAATGCTGCATCTCCAAGGAGTTTTGTGTTGATGTGTTTACATTCATTTCCTTATGGCTTCCTTGGTCGGCTCCCTTCTCCTTGAATATTTCATCCTTCTGGAAGAAGAATCATGACTGAAGTGCTTCTCACCAGAATTTGGGCAGTGGTTCCCCATCTTTCCCACCTATTCCCAGACTATGCATGGCTCTCCTGGGCTGCTGCTGTCCTCCATATCTCACTGTATAAACCCTTTCCTTTGTTACTGGGACAGGCATCGAGGCTAACACAGCTCTGCTGTGCACTTAGCGAGCAGAGCACACATACAGAGAGAGAGAACTTGCATCCTGGCAGGCACGCAGAGTTTGCATAGCTGTCTTCCCTACATTAGATTGCAGCAGGAAGAAAATTGAAAAGAAGGGGAAAACATTATAGTATGATGACCATTTCAAAAACTTCTGGGTTACTTTCAGTTCTTCAGTTTATACTCTTACACAAATTGTCTCTGTGCTCAGTAGAAAATGAACAATAATTCAGTTTTATAGCAAGTATAAAAATTGGAAATTGTAAAACTTGCCGGTAGATGATATTTGTTCTTCAGCCTTTGAAACAGCCAAACTGACTGATCTCTGCTTTGCAGCAGTATGCATTTGAGGAATGCAGGACTCCTCATGAAAACCTAAAAGCATTCCAAAGTTCCCTTAGCTTTGGGAGAAGTCTTAAGATACACTCAAATTTTTCCCTGATTTGAGATGTTTTAGAGAAGGTGTGGTGCGTTAACCTTGGCTTCCTTCCAGGTTCACATCAAACTGCTCCCCCACTCCCCTTCCTGAGCTGGACAAGGGAAGAAAATAGCATGAAAAACCTTGTCAGTTGAGATAAGGACAGGGAGATCACTCATCAGTTACCATCTGATACTGTCAAAACAGACTCCACTTGGGGAATTTTAATAAACTTATTGTCAACTGATAATGAAGTGAAAAACAGATACTAAACTAAAACTACCTTTCCTCTGAGTCCCCCCTTTTTCCCAGTCTCAGCCTGGTTTTAGACTCTACCTCTTTGCTGCACCCCAAATGATGCAAGTAAATAGGGAAGAAAGGTTGCAGTTGGTTCTTACCGGTTCCTCTTTGCAGTTCCTTCTCTGTTGCGCTATTCCCCTGCCAGTGCTGGGGTCCCTCCCACAGTGTATGGTTCTTCAGAAACAGATTGCTCCAGCCTGGGACCCTCCTGGTCTGCAGTGCCTGCCAGAAAACCTGCTCCTGAGTGGGTTCCTGCCCTTAAGCTGCAGTTTCCTTCAGGGCATCTGCTGCCTTGTGAAGTTCTCCATGGGCTGCAGTTTGTATATCTGTTTTGCCATGATCTTTCATTAGCTGCAGTGGAATAAGCTATGGTCTTCACCACTGGCTGCAGGAGAGTGCCTGGAGCATATTCTTCCCCACATTCTTAACTGACCTTGGTGTCTGCAGTGCTGTTCCTCTCATGTATTTCTCACTTCTCACTCACAGCTGCTGTGCAGCATTTTTTAATCTTTTCTTAAACATTATCACAGAGGTGCCACTGCTGTCGCTGATGGATTCAGTTTTGGCCAGTGGTGAGTCCCTTCTGGAACTGTCTGGAACTGGCTCTGTTTGATGTGGGCTCCTGGTGTCTTCTCACAGAAGCCATCTCTGCAGCGCCCTGACAACAAAACCTTGCCATACAAACCCAACACAGGGGATAATGCTCTAGTAGGTGCCTTTGAGGGAGGTGGGAATGATTCAAACCCTAATTAAGCATGAGGCAAATAGATGGATAATTATTCCTTCAGGCTTGATTGGTTTGTTTTTTTTTTGTACAAGGTACAGAGTTCTCCTTGTAGGTGAATACATACATGAACACAACCTCACTTTTTTGCTAATTTTTGATGCTCACTGACAGAAAGAGAAGAGCACGAGAGCTTCCTGTGACTTGCTTTGCCTGTGCATTTCATACACAGCAGTGTTGTTTAAATGGACTCGGATGTGAAATACAGTGCTGCGGTCTGTCTCTTTTCATAGAATTATAGAATCAGTTAGATTGGAAAAGACCTCAGAGACCATAGAGTCCAACCTGTGACCAAACACCACCTTATGAACTAGACCACAGCACTGAGTACCACGTCCAGTCTTTCCTTAAATGCCTTCAGGGACTGTGACTCCACCAATCTCTTTGGGCAGTTCATTCCAATGTCTAATCACCCTTTCTGTAAGAAATTCTCCCTTATGTCCAGTCTGAACCTCCCTGGCACACCTTGAGGCTGTGTCCTCTCATCCTGTCCCTATCTGCCTGGAAGAAGAGACTGACCCCCACCTGGATACAACCTCCTTTCAGGTTGTACACAGTGACAAGGTCTCCGCTGAGCCTCCTCTTCTCCAGCACCTCAATGTCCTTCTTGTAGTGGGGGACCCAGAACTGGACGCAGTACTTGAGGTGTGGCCTTGCCAGGACCAAGTACAGGGGATTTGGTGGCAACTGAAATTCACTTAAGAGGCATTACTGAAACTGCTTGATCTGACCTGAGATACTTTCATAATCTTAGCCTCTGTAACTCATCCATCCAAGAATCTGGTTTAGATTAGAAAATGCAAGAATGGGCATCATCATTATCAGTTTGGTTGTTCTTAACTTGCAGCAAAGCATTGAAGGACTTCATCAGGGTAGACTTAAGTGAAAACTTTTGTGTGTGCTTGAAAAGTACTGAAAAAAAAAAAAGGAGGAGTAGTGCTGACATACTCTATTTGTGAGTATAGACAATATCAGCTTAATCTAGATGCTATCAAATAAGTACCGTGTTGCTTTCCACACTCTAAGGACTATTTGCTACATAAACTTTGGAAACAGTAGGTGACAAATTCCTTGCGTCATTCTTGTGCTTTCGGTAGAAGTACAAGCAGTTGTGTTCTCTATGAGATCTCCAGTTGTAGTCTCAAAACATAGACTTGGAAGTATAAAATGGAACAGTTCATTGGCAGCAGCCGCTGCTGACCTGGAGTTGTTCACCCTGTATATCACTTCTACATCCTCATAGTCTATTATTCTGAGAGTACGCTGAGAGTAGTTGAAATAGAAAACACAATGGATCTTGCTGAAGAATGAAACTTGGAGGAAAGAGTTAGAATGGATAGTCGTGTAGTGTGCTTTTAAACCTGATGATGTAATCTCTTAGTCACATGAACAGAGCTTGTTGACTTGCTCCCTAGACAGACATTTGAGGTTTGAGTATTTTGCTCTGTATCCAAAGGAAAACTGTTATTAAGGAGTGCCCCTATCTGGTTTAGAAGCCCTGGCTGGCCATTTTCTCCTAATTAATTTTAAGGGGTGTTTGATAGAAGAGAGCTTCTTGGCAGCTCTCAGATCTTAATAGCTTCTGAGAAAATGCATTGATTGGCCCTTTTGTTTTCTAAAGATTGCTGTGATTTTCAGTCATTATCTATGAGGAAATCAGAGTAATTTATTAAACCAGCATCATAGATTAAGAATTAAAGACCTGATTCTTTTATCATTTAAACTACTGTTATGTTGATGTTACCCATGAGGAGCTTTAGTAAGACAAAGATTAAGAGGAAGATGTTCCAGTGAACTCTTAAAAAGCAAGCTTATAGATCTCTTTCATAAGTTCAGAACTGATTCTTTTTGTTGCTTGTACCAAGAATAAACTGTATTTCTTGTAGTGTGGGGATGAAAACAGTCCAAAAACTATCATATTAAAAAAAAAATCTTACAAGAATGAGCTTACTTAGCTAGCTCATTGTATACAATGCTTGGATTGCAAATTCTGTGGGGAAAACAGCTTGCATTTAATCAGAAGAGAAAATTATTCTGTGTAGTCTCCCTCCTTTTCAGAAAAGAAAAATTTAAGCAGTCTCTGACTTCTTGTTCCTTTTGCAAGCAAGCTAGGTTAGATGTATTTCAGTGGTACTGTGTAAGTAGGTTTAGTTTCCCTTACAAATAGGTCTTAGAAACTTCTCAGAATTGAAATTTGATGGCTGAGGTATGAAAGAGAAGAATAAATTACTTTCAGAGATTGCATTGTGACTTCACAAAATTGTAAGACAATAACAGTTTTATCAGGATCATCTCATCTTTGTTTTAAATCTGTGAAGTTCTGTTTTAAAGACCCACCGTGAAGCAAATGATTCACATAAATGTAATGTTTAAATGCAGTTTGACTGCTATTATAATAAAAAAATTACAAAAAAAAAAGAGAGTGGATGGACTAATTGGTAGACAAATTCTTCCTTGTTACAAAGTGTATCGATCAACTGCTTACTGCAGTAGACTTCTGTTGAATTATATCAAATAGTGAGTTTTCAGGTCTCCACTGTAAGTAGATAGTGCTCCAGTCTTGTTTTATTTATGGCTGTTGTTTTTATTTTTTTATCCAATACCTTACTGATCTCTGGGAATTACATTAGATTAGAGTGATTCTGTGGGATGGAATTAAGCAGGCTGACTAACACAAAAGGACTTTTGATCAGTTTTAGTCAAGGACAGTAAGATAAACCAGTCATCAGGGTTTTGGACACTGTACAGTCTTTTAAACCATCCACTTGTAAGCAGCTGGTTGCTTGCTTCCGTTCTGTCTGTTTTAAAGAGTTTTCAGCCTTTTTTTTTTTTTTAGATTTTTGGCTCTGTCTTCAGAGTGTGCGATGGAGGGGCTAAAGAATGAAACACAACAATGGTTTCTACTAGACATTTCTCCTTCTGCTTAGCTTTCAACAAAAACAAAGCCTTTGGTCAAAGCTCAAGCTAGTAAATTGTCTGCCACCCTAAGAATCATATCTTTAATAGAAAGGCTGGTTAATGCTGGAAAAGCTTTTTGCAAGTATCATGACAGTGGTTACTATAAAGAATAGAGGCCTGTTCTGCCATTCTGAACTACAGCTGGTGTCAGCTGTGGTACTGAATAGTACAGCAAGATAAAGGGAACAAAAGGGCACATTTTGTTGGCTAATAATAGGCTTGGGACTGCCATGAACTCTTTATATAAATTACACAACAATACCTATTCTCTTTCTTAAATTTTTCTTCATCTTCCTTGTGGTTGAAAACCTGACTAAATAACTTCCGAAGGCTTTGCAGTGATTCTTGTGTGTGCGCTTTGCTGTGGTAAGCAGAGTCAGCAAGGGCAGTAAAACAAATGTTTCAGGACACTGATCTAGACTCGGTGCCTCACATAATGGGGTCTCGTATAAACTAAAAGGGTAGGCATAAAGATTTTTTTCATCAGTTAATTCCCTGGGATGCTGACAGCTGCTGTTTTGTTATTGCCATGTGACTGGCACATTCAGAAATACTTCCTCCCTGGGAAAACTCTTCCACGCCTTAGAGGGGGAGACAGTGGAGGAATGGAACAGGATGGCAGCACCTCCTATTTAACTGTATTCAGAATACTGGCAGGATATTTACTGAGGGATCATGTCTTCATACAAATGTTGGTGGTACTGAAGGTGGGGGCAGGTCAGTACAGTATGTAGTAGGTCAAAATACTCTGCAGAGGACACTTCCTCTGAATGCTCAGGTACTAAGGTTGGACTGGACCTTTCCAAAACTAAAAAAACCATTTCTTAAGTAACCTAATAGTTGATTTCCTTTTGGAAGCACTGCTGGGTCATGGGTCATTGCTGGTATTGATGTTTCCTTTCTGGGTTTATGGATTACAACTGACAGAATTGCAGTTTCAAGGAATAATTGAACAAATTGTGTGTATTGTGCATAGCCAAGCTTTTATTCTCTTGCCAAAATCAACTGTTGTTTGAATGTGAGACTGGAACAAGATAAAAAGGCTAGAATTATGGGGCTGCTGCTACCTCTTGGTTGGGGAACATGGCTGGCAGAGCTTGTAGAGAAAGGCACAAATCCTAATAAAGCTCTAAAGCTTATGTTTACTTTGGAGATGCTCATGAACATAGCAGAGGTCATACTATATGTTTCATGAAGTACAGACAATTCAAATAAATATATAAGTGGATTCTTTACTAATGTTTATCAATAAAGACCTGGTAGAGGAGTATTGGAGTCCAAGGAGTGGAGTCATATGCTCATGGGTTTTGCAAAATTAGGATTGAAATGTGAAAATTTGTTTCCAAAGATAAATATAAATTGATTTAGAAATACAGTATTTTCTTTCTGTGTTCACTTTTGCAAATATTGTCATCAGGGCTTTTTATACAAGAAATTTAAGTTCAATTTTACTGTATTCATTATAAAGTGTGAAGTCTGTATTAAGTCTTTATAGAAATAAATGCACTCTGTAACTGCTGATACTATTTGGTTTTGCAGGTTATCTTCTGAATTTTGTGTCTGAAGGTACCCTCTTGCTTTCTCAGCAAATCATGGACATCGTTGGCTTTCTGAAGTCTCAATTCATTTGCCACCTTCTGATCTGCTACATATTTATAGTGTCAGGACTGATCATTAACTTCATTCAACTCTTTACACTTATACTTTGGCCAATCAACAAGCAACTGTTCAGGAGGATCAACTGCAGGCTGGCTTACTGCATTTCAAGCCGTAAGATTTCATTTTGTTTTTTAAAGTATTTTCATGTTTTGTCGTGAGGGAATTGGTAGAAAAGTTCTAGATTTCAAAGTAACCTATACAAAGGTCATGACTGCTTCCTACAACACCTGCATTTGTGTGAAGGATGTATGCTTTGTTGAAATGTCTTCTTGTGCTGAAATGTTTTGCCTTTTCTTACTGGGATACTTGCTTGACTCAGGATATTGAAGAAAGATTGCCTCTCATTTGGCTATCCATCAAGTTCCATTAAGCCAAATGAGAAATATTGACCAAGTAATGCATCTCAGCAAATTTGGCTTACAGTGTTAACAAGTCACTTCCAATAATGCTTTCAATCTTTTTATCATCCATGATTTTGTTTATGGTCTTAAGTGTTTCACGTGCAAATACTGTTCAGGACTGAGAAATAACAGTTAAAAAAAAAAAGGAAAAATCTTCAATTTTATATGCTTCTTTTTTAAGCCAGTTATAAACTGTTATTTCTTTGAATAGGCATTTCAGACCTTAAGCTGCATCTGTCTGTGTTCAGTATATGCATGTACTTATAATGTAGAATACAGCAGGTAGCCTGTAACCGTTTGAAAGTAGTAGGGGTTGCAATTATTTTGATTTTCTGGGGGAGTTGGGAGCACAAGCTCAGGATATTAGTTGTAGAAAGACCAGACCTTTGAAAATGTTGAGAGACGTGACAATTCAGTAGCAAGTGACTGAACAGTTAATTCTAATGCAATGAATGAGAGTTGTACCCATTCATTTGTTCTGTTAGTAGGAGTTTGGTAGAAGCTCCACCTGACAACAGTGAATTGTTGGAGCCTATGTAGTTTTCCTGATATAATCAGTCTGCTTATGTATTTGCTTTTAAATGTGACTGCAGTTTCAGCACAGTTTTATTGTCCTGCCGCTCCCTGACTTGCATAATTGCTTTCAACTTACAACAGAGAGAACTCTTCACAGAAACTGTTAAAAATGCTAATGTACAGTATGTTCAGTATCTGAGAGTCTGCTGTTAAATGTGTCCACCTTCCAGAGAGATTTCCCTGGGCCTTTCTGAAACTCTGAAGTGCTTTCTGAAAAGGAAACTGTTGCAAAATGCATGCCATTTGATGCTCCCTAAAGATTATTCAAGTGTGGTGTCACTGTCAATGCTGAGTGAGTTATGGATGGTTTCATACTGGGGAAAACAACCCTCCAACGCAGTGTTTAAGAAATGCAGCGAAATGGCTTCTTTCAAGTCACCTGTTCTGCTACTAGGAAGCTGAAAAGGGAAAGTGTTGTTAGTATTCATAATAAACTGCTTGAGGTAGAAGTGTGTCACGTGCCTCACTTTGAGGACCACTAGGGATTATTTATCTTTCATCAGTGACTCTGATCAACAACTATTCAAAGCATTTTTTTAAAACATTCCTTTGACTTTAATTTCAAAGCTGTATCAGCAGGTATAGGCCCAAATAAATTTGAGATCCTCTTTTATTATTTCTGTAATCTAGGGAGAATGTTCCTTCTGAAAAAAAAAACCCAAACCATTTCTGCTCTGTGTGTGTGTCCCTGAAGTAGTGAATATGCAAGTACTATGCATTTGTGTGTACAAACAGTGATGTTGAATGTGGCCAAGTTTCTACCTTTTGCCTGGCATCATAATGTATGTTTGAAGCCATGGAATATAGAAGATACTCCACAGCTGTGTACAGGTGTATATTATTATTTTTGATACAATGCCTTCTGGCCATTCTTTCTTTTGGCTGCTTAGTGCAGAGATATCAGCTATACTAGAGTCTTCAGGCTGAATTCTTCATCTTAGCTCAATCTAGCCTCATCTAGGAGATGAAGAGAGTGTAAGAGGGAGTAGTACTGCATGCATGTCCTTGGTGGGGCATATAGCTTTGTACTCAGGGTTGCTGATCTAGTCTTCAGTGCTGACACCACTAGAACAAATTATGTTGTGAATTTTTTGCCCAGTCATGCTCAAAACAATTTATGTCTAGGTTAAAGTAATCTATTTTAGCTTTACTACAGAGCAAGCTGTCATTTGATATGAGTCACTTATCACACTTACCTGAGTGATATTTGAAAAGTGGAAAATGATAGTTGATTAAAAAAATTATTTCAAAGAACTAAAGACCAAATAATCAAAATGGATGTGGTTTTTGTAGTTGTATATATGTACAATAATACCTTTTGGGGGGCCATTGATGTGGTGACTAATAAATTAGTCAAGTCTGTATGGGTGTGATGAAAGTCATGGAAACAGCATACAGTTGGAGACAATGAAGCTTAGCATTGGAGAATATAAAGAGGCATGTGCTTTGCAGTGGTGACAAGCGTCATGTTACTTTGAGAGGCTGATACAGCCTGAGTCACCAAGTCAACTGAAGAGTGAAACAGAGCAGGCATGGTTTAATTTGAGAATGAAGTGAAAGCAACAGCCGCCTTCAGATCCTGCAAGTTCAGTTTGTTTCCATTTGATGTCAAAGGAAGAGATAAGTGGTCCCATAAAATTGAAAGAGAACATTTCATCTTTGACACTGTGCTCTTTGGGGAAGTTTGATTTTTTTGTTTTTTAAGTTGTGGTGTTTTCTTCTCCCCCTTTTCTTTCTATCTCCCACCTAATATAAGAATATAGTATTCTCACTTCTTGTGCAATGTCTGCTGTCATACTGCATATGGGAAGCTAAAGTGCTATTGTGATTAATGACTTGTACTCACTT
Organism: Sclerurus mexicanus; assembly: GCA_013396755.1. Classification (NCBI taxonomy): domain Eukaryota; kingdom Metazoa; phylum Chordata; class Aves; order Passeriformes; family Furnariidae; genus Sclerurus; species Sclerurus mexicanus. The sequence continues at coordinate 431,360 of VWZF01006294.1, read as the reverse complement.
GAGTAGTACAGCTTGAGTTGGGGGTGCTTCTCTGTTCACATGAATCAATCCAGACTAGCTTGAGTTAAAGTAGTCACAGAATCATAGTATCATTAAGGTTGGGAAAGACCCTTATGATTGAGTTCAGCCCTCAGTCTAGCATTGCCAAGTCCACCACTGAACTATGTCCCTAAGAGCCACATCTACACATCTTTTAAATGCCTTCAGGGATGATGAGTCAAATCCTGGGTAGCCTGTTCTAGTGCTTGACAACCGTTTTCATGAAAAAGTTTTCCTTAATATCCAATATAAACCTTTACAGGCATACTTTGAGTCGGTTTCGTCTTGTTGTGTCACTTGTTACTCAGGGAAAAAAGTCCAGCTCCCACATCACTCTACCTCATTTCAGGTAGCTGTAGTGAGTGATAAGGTCTCCCCTGAGCCTCATTTTTCTTCCTCAGCTGCTCCAGACCCATCACCAGCTTCTTACCATAAAATGGCTGTATGGAGTAACTGTGGCATGGTAGTTGAGCTTGTGTATCTGTGAGACCTGCTGCTTCTCTGCTGTGAGTTTGGCAAGAGCACTACAGCTTCTCATTGTAACTATGGACAATCCAGAAGGCTAAGCCACAGACTTCAAACTTTTCATCAATGCAAGTTAAAGAGATGGAAACCTGGTTTCCAGTTTGAATGTACAGTGAGAAAGATTAACTAGAGCAACAGCTTGATTTTAATGGAACAGAGCAGATGTAATGGGACACACCAAGTTACCTTCAGTAATTGGTGTTGAGAAGTTGTTGCCTTTTTTGAAACCAATTATGAGTCAGATAGGGTGAATTTAGCTTCTCTATTGACCTCTGCTCCATTATGTATTAGCATTGGGGAGAACTTTCTAAATGAGAGTGTTGCAAATGAAAAAAACACTGGTTCTGATAAACTGCCAGCTCTTATGAAACTTGAATTGGGTAAATGTTCTTTAATTGCAGGTTGGAAACGTTGTTCAGCTGAAGTGTCCTGCTCCCCAAAGGATGTGTTACCCATTTCCCGTATTATATTTTGGGTTGCTTTTATACCTTCATGTTTTACTATAAATGAACCGTTCCTATTTGATCCTCTTATCCCATTTGACAAATACCTACAAAGTAACAGTTAGTTTTAGTGCTATTTCCTCTTTTGTGTCTTGATCTTTACTGAAGAGTATTAGTTGCAGAGACTGGACATTTAACTTGAAAAGAACAGACTTTGATCTGTGTTGGTCTTGAAATGAGCCAAAAGACTAGTAAGAGTTAGGCACCCTCTGTTGTGTTTTAAGTTTAAATAAACAAAACAAAGAAACCCCAAAACAAACAGCAAAAGAAACCACACACAGAGGAATCCCGTGACACCCCTCCCTCCTCCCCCCCCAACACAAAACCAAAGCAGCCTTTGGGCTTCTGACTTTCAGAAAATATTTTCTGGCTCCAAATATATATTCGTAGATTGGTTCAAGTGCCTGTTAATCCAATCCCCTTTTGTAAAATGACAACCCTGATCAACTTTCTCTAATACTGAACTCAACTGAGTGCACCCTAATAAGGAAATTGAACACTGCAAGCCTCAACAAGATAATAGCAATAAAAATTTTAAAAGTAAATGTACTTGAAAGATGGCATAAGAACAAAGGTTGTGAGAGTAATCAATCTTGGGTTTTATTTTTAAATAATTTAGGGACATCATGTCCTCAGTTTCTTTTTCTAAAAGACTGAGAACCAAGATGTATGCCAAGAAAGGAAGCATTTAGTTTGGACTAGATCACAATTTTCATGGATGCTGTTTGTACCTGAACTGGAAGAGGTGGGAATACATCTTCCTTATCCCCACTATGTGATAGCAAACCATCACAGAGGGTACACACAGCTATTCTACCCTAGCTTGTGAAGTTGGCCAAACACATAGAGGGAACAGGTTGTCTTGGGATTTGTGCCATATGTGCACATGGCTGCATAGCTTGTTGGGCAGTAGCTTGTCCTTCTTAAATCAGTTTGTGCTTGGTTGGCTGGTACAGTGCAAACCTGGGTTGAGCAGAGCGTGCTGGGACATAATTCTGCCATGTGCCAAGACTGCAAGAATGGGACACACACATACGGGATAAATGGCTTTTTTTGAGCTGCTGGGTGGAAGGTTTTGCCTGTGAGTGGAGTGGTGGTTGTTATCTTGTCCTCTTGCTGCTACTGCATTGGTGGAAAATGAGCTTCTGCTTTACTGAGATCCCTCCTGCACTCCCAGGGTGAGTGGCAAATTGGCCTCGTGCAGACTCTCCGCACCAGGTGAACTTTGCATAAACAAAAGACCTGGCAACAGTAACACAGTCGTGTGGACAGGTGCATAAGGGCTTTAAAAGCAATTGACTTAGCTTCTAATCTGCCTTCATAAATAAATTATAGTAGTACTAATACCTATTCTTGTGCTATGAAAGGAGTGTTATTACACCTCTGGGTAAAGTTACATTATATAGGCTGCAGTTTATAAATCCTGCTGAGGGGAAGACCCTTCTTTGTATGGAGAGGCACCCTGATTCCTATTCATTGACTGCAGCAAAAACATGATGGAAACTGATTCTTTTATGACTGAGCTTCCAAAAAACAAAACCAGAAAAAACTGAGAACTGCTTCAAGTTCCGTCATCTTGGCTGGCTGTTATAATACAGGAAAGCTAATTCCTTCCAAGTACAACTCTATGCTTTGCAATGTGAGGACTCAACATCTGAATAAGGCTTTGTGGTAGTATCAGGGCCACATTAATTCTCAAGAATTTGTTTCCCTGCATGCAACCTGCTGTCCACTTGGAGTTTAGGGGAGCCCTTGATCTGTTTTGCTTGTTTGTATGAAGGCAGTGCTGGGGGCAGGGAGTAGAATTGTCACTTCTGGTGCAGTTGAGTAGGTGGGAAGGAATAGGAAGCAAGAGAGCCCCAGAGAGGTTGGGCCTTCTTTTTCCTCCACTTCCTTCTATTGCCATCTTATACTGCAGAAGAATCAGTCTGCTGTTGTCAAAGTATGCTAGTGCCCTTAATGCAATCTTATAGTATCTTATTTATAAAGCAAACTGATTTATACTTGTCAAGGTACATATAGCAAAGAGTTTTCATAGGACATGTAGGACTGCTTTCTTAGCCTGTTTGCATTGTTTTGAGTAATCTCTGCAAAATATGTTTTTCTCAAAAGCTGCTTGTCCATATAAGGCTTTGTTATCTTGATTCCACACACCACATTCATACAAAGCCACTGGTAAAGATTATGAAAAAGTTACAGCTACTGGGGAAAAATTGGAGGTCAAATTTCATAGTCACGCAAAGAGAAAATGTTGACTTGAACCTCTGGAAAGCTAGACCTTACCTTAACCTTCTTGTTTTCTCTCAAGCCAAACCATGGCAATGACTGTAGAAATAGAGTGTACTAAGGAAATGCCCATGTTAGTTTTAATCTAGATAAATTCTAGAAAAAATAATCTTGAGTAGAAATCACCTACTTTAAAGTGTCATCTACTCTAATTCATTAATACCTTTCTCCAGCCTGTTTTCTAATACCCTTTTATATCTGTGCTTGTGACAGTGCTGCTGGTTATCTGTACAATTCCCCACTGAGACCAAACCTTGACTTTCTCTTCTTTAATTTGTAAAGACAAAAGGAGCCGATTACTGCACCAGGTTCTCCATTATTTTACGGGTAGAGTAACATTATGTGTATGTGTTTGCTGCATTCATAACAGCTTGAACTCCCTTTTTTCTCAATTGTACTTGTGGAGTAGAATTGCATTATTTGCTTTGAATAAGTCTTCTGCAGAACCTGACGTATACATCCATATTTTCCCTACTATCATTAACTTGCTGTATCAACTAATAACGTTTCAGTCCCTCTCATTTTATGCCACTTGCAAGTGTTGTTATTCAGTTTTCTTAGTCGTTCAAGTACTGACAGTCATCTCGAATGGATCAATCAAGACTGCATGCTGACGCAAGCGTGCTGTCGTGTTTGAATGACATCTCTGCAGGACCTTTAGCAGAGTTCCTAATTCAGCCTAAAAGGAATATGGTCTGTTACGCTCAAATCTTAGTTTGGGAGAAAGGGACTACTTTCTGTGAAAATGGCTGTGAAAAAACTTTTGATACTGATGCTTTCTATGCAAGACCAGTGAAGAGCTAGGGAGGCACTTAGTCTGATCTTTAATGAAAAGAGCATCTCACTGTCACTGATACTATTTTGTTGTTGTTGGAGCCTTTGTAGAGGTCACTTGTCTTCATTTTCTTTTTCTTTTTCTTTTTTTTTAATTGCATCAGATTCCTAATCTGAAGAAGGGTGATGGTGATAGCCTGCGCACTGGAGAGAGGGATGGCAGGGAAGCAATAGAAAGTGAACTGCATTCTATTTGGTGTCTGGCATCGCACATCACTAAGTTTCTAGCAGCTTTTGTTAAGTATTAGATCTGGCCAGCAAGCTTCCTAGATTCCTGAACTGGGGTAAATGTGGAGTATTTGTATGAAAATACTTCTGTCTGACATGACATAACTTGGGAACATGGTATCTAACAGTCCAGGTCATAGCACAGAATATGCAGACATCTTGGTGCTACAATTGTTTATTCTTTAAGGGTGAATATCACAATCAGAGGATCAAATTCTTCTTAAGAAACATTTCATATTTTTAGAAACCCCATTTTAGCTATAGGCCTGATTTTAGTTGCTAAAATGGTACTGAATCTGAAGGGTAGTCTGTTGATCCTGTATAAACTTGATGCAAAGATACAGAAAATAGCCCATTGATCACCATAACCAGTTACAAGCAAATACAAGCTGGCACTGATCCAAGTACATCCAGGGAAGAACACTACTGCCATAGGAAGAACTACTGGGGAAGCTCTGAATTCTCCTGTTTGGTCAGGCAGATCTACTGGTGTAGCGTCTAAGTGAGGTGCAGTGTGTCTCGTTTGCTGCTGATTGGCTACATCTTCTATCCCCCCCTACTCCCTTTGGAGCAATGTGTACCACTGAAAGTGTACACCTAGGTGATTTTTCCTCTTTTAAAGTTATGGCAATCATATAGCAGCAAGTTTTTGTGGAGTAAGTTTTCAGGCTCGTCCTGTAACAAGAATTTCAGTAGCCAGTCCAGTAAAGTATTTGGTGTCTCACTAATTTTTTGCAGGAGGATTTCCAAACCAATAAGAACTAATATGTCCTTTCAACAGATACTTGAGGTTTGTCAGTGTCACACTTGAGATGAAAGAGCTGCTGAGTGCACACACTTGGTACTTCGCTGTGGCCAGGTGATTATTTCCTGTGACTTGTTTGCGGCCTTCATGTTAAGTCTTCTTACTTAAAGATTCTATTGTTTTCTCACTTCTGAGATTGTTGCAAAGTAATGGGGTCTTGTTGGGCAATATAAATGTATGTTGCTGAATTTCCTTTGCATCCTCTTGGAGAAGTCTATGCTTAAACATGTTTCTTCCAACTTCATGTTTCAGAAGTAAAAATCCTTTAGCTGTGACTAAGAAGCCAAATGAAAATGTGTCAAAACAATTCTTTCATCTGCTTGGTTTTGAGAGGGCCAGTTATCCCTTTTCCAGACCCACTTTGGTTCTTGCCAAAATAACGTTTGAAACAAAATAAGAAACCACCAAGAGATTACAGTGCAATTGTTTTTGTATAGATTGTTTTCCTCTTCAGTTAGCACACTTTTATAAGAATCTTACATCTGTGTGCTTTTTCTGTATTCAAGCAAATTGCATTGGAGTGTCAATATTTCCTTTCTCTCATGGTACTAAAGAAGTGGGAAGTAGATTTCAGTCTTAGTATTCTTCAGTTCACTTATCTGTGTTTCTAAATTGAATCTCCACTATATTGCATCTCTGAGTGTGGTGTTCTCTTTGAAAGTTAAAAACAAGTGGACTTCCTTGAGAAGTTTTTCATTGTAAATAAATATCTTACTGCTCATTGGTACTTATGTTCATTTTCTTTTTCAATCCAGGAATCAATAAGTACTGCTAGTGAAAGATTTTAATGGAAGAATCTATCTTTTGCCTTTTTTAGGTAAGGAGATATAGATAGTGGTTGTACAGATTTAATTTCTTGATGTCATTTCTAAAGAGGCTTAGCCTTGTTGGAAAAGTAGGGGAAATCTGCAGCTGTGAGGCTTTGAACCAGGGCTCTCATTGATACAGCTTCGCTGCTGTAAGGAGCTCCCTTCCTATCTTACTGGATTTTTTTTTTCCCCTGAAAGCAATCTCATAGCATTCTCTGACATTTTCCAGGTATTTCCCTGTGCTCATATAGTGTCTCTTCTAAAGGTGTGCAATGTGTTAACCCTCTGCAAGACTGCTGAGGACTCTTTACTGTCAGTCTACTTATAGAGAACTAAACGATCTGTTTTTTCCTGCAAACTCAAACCTGTCTGTAGGGCCTATGTGATGGACTTTTGTTGGTTTGCTCCTCTTTGTACAAAGGCAATAGATAGGGAGGAAGATGTTAACCTTGCAGTACTCAAAAAAGTGCTTACATTGTCTGGATTGGGTTATATTTTCAGAAATTGAATGCAAGCTGATCTAAGTTGAATTTTAATGAATGAGTTGCCCTACCCACCAAAATATACCAACTAAAACTGTATTATTTGAACATGTATTGCCTTTTGTGCTCATAAAGCAGGGAAGATACACAGGCAAAACAGGTGACACACCTCTTCAGTTTCTGAATGTTTTTAATTTGTCTACGGTTTAAAGTTGAGACCATAGTACATTTTCCTTTTAGTATAACACTGTATTTTCAGTATTTTTTTAAATGCTCAGAGTTCAATAAACTTTGGGTTGGATTAAAGGGTACTGTAGAGTTAATGCCCCTTGTGTTTTCACAGGCTTTTCATTAATTCATGCCTAAAATTCGAGGTTTCCTGAAAAGTGATTTAAATTTCTGTAATTGTATGGTGATAGCTTGTAGCTTTCTGTAGGTGCATGCAGTTGTCAGGTAGGAATTAGAATGGCAAATCCATGAGTCTTTGTGATACTGATTTTATTCTGATAAGAAGTGATAGATTTCTTCATGTGGGTAGCAAATGATGGTTGATAAATAGATCATTATGCAAGTGCAGCTCAGCAGAAGGGCAAACAATGTCTCAGAAGCAGCCTAAGCTGTGTGAGTTACACTGCTGGACTTAGTGATTTAAAGCTAATGGGAAAGACCTGTTCTATGCTGTTACTCGATGTATGTGCCCTGTAAATAAGTCCTTTGGAAGTTCTTTTTCCATGTTGAAAGGATGGGGATGGGAATTGGACCTCTTTTAAGAGCAGTGCTATGCTAGGTTATACCTGTGTTGTGTAGTATGTTGGGATGCCGTAGTAATCTTCAGGACTGTTTTTCAAAGTTGGTTCCTTTGAACAATATGAGAAGGTTGAAAATACTGTTGAGTACTTAGTCCCAAATGTTGTGGGAATGATAATGCTGGGATTGATCTTCATAAGAAGAGTAAGAGTCAGGATGTTGGAGTCTCTCCTTTATTTCCAGCTCACGTCACTGATTTCTTGCTGTAGAAAAGTCCTGTGATCATTATTGCGTTTTTAAGCAGGGAAGACTAAAAAAGGAGTAGGAAGGTTGTCTGTTCTCAGATATGAGCAATGCCTGTTGCAGATGGATACTTTTGTTGGATGTCTTTTCTTGAGATATGAAAAATAAATATTAGTAGAAGAAACCTGTGAGACCAACTTGTCTGTCTGGAAGGGCATTTTTACTGATTTTTGATATTACGTTTGGAAGTTCATTTCTGCTGCTTTGTTTACTGCCTTATTAGACCTTCAACAAAGAGCTGTGTGCTGATCTTTGGGGGCAGTCCAGGTGGAGAGAGGAGCAGGAGAAAATGCCTGTTTGATTGTTATCTGCACTAACTGGTCCAGTACAAGGATCTGCTGGTTTGTTGAAACTTGGGAGTATTGCCAAATTCCTTGGGGAAGAAGGTAAGAGGATTCAAATGTGAGGCAAATCTCTCTGACACGTGGCTGTTAAATAATTAATTTCCCCAAAGGGTTTGAAAAGAGCATTTCAAAACACTGGCTACAGTAGATCTGTATTTGTGTTAAACCCATTGTACTTGTGAGGCTGGCATTGTTCCACACTCTGTATTGTGGAGAGAAGAAGCTGTTTTATGGACAGGTTTTGTCAGGATAAAATACAGAAAAAAGCTGTGAAATTACATGTTTGAAGTGTACAGCTGTTTTGTTTTTTTCTGAAGGGAGGATTCCTCTTAATTTGCATCATGGAGATAGTTTAAAAGGAACAGTGGCTAAAACAATGAGCAAAACTTGTTTCTGAGTTCCTCCACCCCTGTAGCTCAAGACTGCTCTAGAGAAGGCAGCATCAACTGAAACCTCTTGTTTCAAGAATACCTATGCTGACTTAACATTTCTTCTTCACCTGAGTAAAAATTGTGGTTTACATTTTGTGGGTGCTAACTTTAAAAGAGAGAATCTAACTTGAATGATCAGTGTGCATTTGGAGAGAGAAGGCAATATGCGAATAGGAGCCGGAGTGAAGCTGGGAAGTGAGGTGGTGTTGCCAGTACATGTGCAGTAACTCGAAGAGTCCTGTGGAAGGCTTGTGCCCAGATCAGCAGCTGGCTCAAACAGTACAAACATGTCTTAATGTATGTTTTTAATGTATGTTTAATTACAAGGTTTCAGTTCCTATGACAGCCCCTGTGACGAAAGCCCATTCTGACTTTCAATGGACCTTGAAGGCTTGTGCACTTAGGATCTTCCATGAAATCTGATTCTGATCTTAGTTCCCAAAGCAATTTGAGCTTGACTGTGTTACGTCCTAGCTTGGCCATATTAAACTGCCTGTAGTTTATTTTGTCTGGTATGTTTCACCTGACAAAGCATCAATGACGCTTCATCATGAAGGCTGAATCATGCTTTTATCAATAGTGTTTTGTTGTCTAAATTCTGTAAGAAAATGAAATGGATTGTGTTCATGGAACTGAGGCACAGCAAGCACTAGAACCATCGTTGCATAATATCAGTCTTCAAAATTAGAGCTGCAATGTTTTAATAAAGCAATGTTTTTTTTACTTACTACACTAGCCACTTTATGCACATGTACATGCAGGTTTTAATTCTATGACTAAGCAAGCAGTGAGGCTGAGTTGCAAATAGATTGCCAAGAAGATCAAAACACAGATAAAGCTTTAGCTTTATGATGGGTGTGATGACTCTAATCCTTATTTTCTGTAACTCAGCATGGTGTAACAGTGACTACACTGCAGACGAAGATTTTTTTTTTTATTCCAGTCGAGGATCTGGCCAACTTAAGTAACCATCAGTGTTTCAGGGAAGTAAAAAAAAGTGTGTATGTGGGGAATCTGTGTACCATCAATCTTCAGTTCAGTTTGGTTTTTAACTGCATAATATATCAGCCTCTCTCCTAAACTGTGAGTCTTATCTTGAAGTTATGTTGACAAATTAGTAAGTGTTGGGAGGAGGTGGTTGTTACCACTTTTAAGTGGAAGCTTTCTTTGTACTTTAATATTCAAAATGACACACTTATGAAGTGTTCCTTTTAGCATATCGTTCCTTGCCAGGCACAGGCTACCTCTGCATAGTGCATGACTGCCTTTGAGCAGTTATCAGTGAGCTCTGCTTTCAGCAGTCTGTGTGTGCCCAGCACACTATTAAAAAAACACTGCTTGCTTGGAGACTTGTTTCTGTGCACTGCATACCCTGCCTTAGTTCTCATATATCTAAAGGGTGAGCAGTGGGCTCTGTGGCCAGCCTAGGGCTCCCTCTGTCCCTGCCACATAGGGATGATAGATGAAACCCTCCTTCCTGTCCACGTTCCTTGTTGTGTGGGCTTTTTAAATAAATGGCCAGCTCTGATTTGAAAAAAAAAATTAAGTGTATTTTAAAACAGTGTTTGAATCTTGTTTTGCATTTATGTTTTCTTTGCTGTTTAGATATTTTTTTCTCAGCTATAAGCAAAGAGACTTCCTCTTCAGGTTTACGGCTGGACCCTCATAGAAGAAATTCTACTGTTTCTCTTCAAGAGTATCTACCTCTTGCACAGAGTTCATAAATCAGAGTTCCTTGCTGAACTTTGCGATCTGTTTGTCAGGGAGTGATCTGATATGCTGCAACATCTAGATTTGGAGGATGGTGCATTGAGTTCTTCCTTGTGGAAGCCTCCATGCAAGCTTTGTCCCACAGAGCCAGGCTGTTGGAAGAGGTTTTGCATGCCATCTGGCCAAAGTGTTGTCTCACAAGCTTCTCAGTCACACCCCTGGCAGTCAGAAAAGAATTGTAGGGAATGATGCTCACAGCAGCCTAGGGTGTCATGAGTGATTTCTGTCCTTCAGCTGAAGTAGCTGACATGTTCTTTCACTGCTGTTGGGTTACATGGCAATTCCACTTGGAGAAGGATTTGAACTGGTAAAAATTACACCATTTTCAAATAACAAGCCCCTAATGAGACAAGACTGGAGTACCTCAAGGCTCCTCCTGTCCCTTCTTGGTTTTACTGTGGTGCAAGCAGTTGCAAAACCACTGAAGCAGCAGTATTGACAAGAGAGGAGGTTATTGTCTAAGCCTTCAAATACAGTCAGAAATTCAAATGCTAAATGGTGTTTATTTGCATTGGTTCTCTGCTTTCCAGCTTTTTAGGCAAGACTCTAGAGAATTTCCAAAAGACCTGCACTGAATCTCAGAGACCTATTGCACAGTGCCAGCAGGCAGCCTAACATCTGTGGAGTCTGCCTTTGATGGGTCTGATGTAGCAACCAGAACTGATGCTTCTCTTAATTTTTAGTGGTTGAAGTCCTGCGAGAAGTCCAGATGACCAAGAAGGATATTTTTTAAACCACTATAGGTCTTCCTCATGCAAAGAGCAAGTATGAGACTGCATGAGTTAAAACAAGAGTATTTCAATCTGTTGTAAATCAGTAGTGTGTATGACCTAGAGGGTGGGAACAGAATAATTTTGCCTGCATTGTTTTGCAAGCTGATATATGCTACATTGAAGTCAGTGAGTCACATGGATCCTGTTTTGAGAAAGTTGAGGCAACAAAGGTGGTAAAGTTAATTCAGAAAGAAATTTTCTAGCTAAATTCAAGGAATTCACTGACTCTTGCGATTTCTCTACAGAAATCTGTGATTTCTCTACAGTTTTTCATCAGTGTGTCATGGAATAAAATTCTGGTACCTGGTATACTTTATGTAATATTGGAGCCCCTGATTAAATCTTGAAAAATTTCCTGTTGTTTTTTTTTTAATCTGTGGTTCTGTTGTGCTAGAAATACTTGCTGTAAAGTTGACAGAATTATCAGTAGTGTGCATGCCTCTAATCTTGTGATTCCTGTCTACTCCTGACACATACATGCCTTGTTTGTATGACAGGTCTCTATTTTGTTACTGCTATAACAAGTCAGATAATGCCTTTTAAAAGAAGCAATAACTGTTTCTCCTGTACTTGCTTGAAATGGTGTGTGTGGCTGCCACTCTTCATAATTTGCAAAGCATTGAATAGGAAAATGTCTTGAGTTACTAGAGAAGCACAGCCTGCCTTTTGTAGCTGCCAGAGGTTGTCTTTTTGGAAACTGAATACATGAGTGTAAATTTGGAGCCAGTTCATGATGCAAGGTTTCTGTGGACCATGTAAGCTAAACCTTTGTTTCGTAGGGAAATTATTCAACACAGTTCTAAGAATACAACACTGTTGCATCAGACATGAAAAAGCTACCTCTTTGCACAGAATTTCTGCAGTGGCACACTGGGCTGCTGAGACTACAGAGCAAAAAGCCAGTAAAACTTTTTTTTGTGGATACCCTTTCAGTTTAGCAATGAGGGGTTAGGTAAGTGAGTGTCACTTTTGTATCCTCACCTGTGGGGCATACGAGCTGCAGGCTGTCTGAGCAGGTTGCCATGTTCCACCAGTGGATTTGTTTTCTAAAAGCTTTGAGGAAATAGGAGTTAAAGTACAACCAAACTAAACGTGAATTGAGAGGCACTGGTGTCTGTACATATGGTAATATTGTTGTATGCTTTGGGTGTATGTCTTTCTTAACAGAATGTGCACTTTCTGATGTGAATTACATTCTTCAATAAGAAAAAGTGGGGATTTTTGTATATTTATGTATTTGGATAACATTATCTTAAGGGGTTATAGACTGAACCAAGTAGAAAAATCACAGCTTGATACTTGATAGGTATATCTGATCTATAGTACTTTATTTTTAATTCATGAAAGCCATTTGTTTGATTTGTAGTTTCTGACCTTATTGTCCCTCTAAAGAACATTTTGTGAAAGTCACTGATAGGGATTAAGAAGCTAAAATAAGCACTGGGACATAGTTCTTGTCTCTCAAGACCTCATGTGATGAGATGCTGTAAGATTACAGGCAGAGACAGGGAATTCATAGAATGCAAGTGAAAAATGAGTAATGGTTTTGTTCTGAACAGTGTTCTCGGTGATAGAGGTTCCGTGGTTATTCACCATTAACTCTGATGATATAATATAGGTACTCAGTCAGCTTTTTGTTTCCATTATTGAAATTCAGGTAGAATATCTTGTGCATGAGAAGACCGAGTAGAAGTTATCTGCCTTAAGTCTAAAAATAGTTTGTAGTGTATTATTTCTGGTAATATGTAGGTATTTCTTAGGAGTGCTCTAGTTATCTGAAATCAAAAGCAAATGCAAGTATTACTGGAAAAGTACAGAAACCTTAGAAGACATCATCTCTAGTTTTCTTGTTCAGCAGAGACTAGTTCCTTCTTTTTTATGTTTACACCTCTGTAAAATGTAACTCTTGCAAAATAGAGGCTTTATTTAAAAACACTGCAGATTTTCCTGAGGATTTAAATTACCTTTATTTCAGTTTCCTAATTAAATTCACTTTTCTTCCAATTTGTGCTGGAAGTTGCTTTCTCTGGCAACTGGTAGGTTTTTTTTTATCATGACTCATTTTTCTGAAAGATAAATTCTCATCTCTTTGGAAAATGCAGGTTGCACGTCTTGATGGTATGGATTTAGAACAGCAGAAATAATGGGATTTTCTCTCTAGTTCTGAAATGATTTCTTTCTAAAGCCTAAATTCTTGATTTTTGATTTCCAGCTAAGGAGGATAAACTTGCTATATATAGAAATTAAGGCTATTGAAAGACTACATGCTAGAAGGAGAGAAATTATGTGAAAATAGGTCTTCTTCCTAAATATGTGAATTAAGCATGGTTCACTTGAGTCAACTTCCCTAATGTTTAGATGATCTAATTAGTACATATAAGCAATGCATATGGCAAAAGAACCCCAGTCACAGAAGTGTGAGTGTACTGTTGTTCTAAACCAAAATACGAGTCCTGAGTATGGACAGTGTTAATCGCGCTGTAATTAAGGAAATGTTAATAACTCGTCATATCAAAGAGTTATGATACTGAATTGTGGTTGAATAAATACAACTTAAGACTGACATCTATTAGCCTGGTTTACGTTTGGGTTTTTGGATACTCGTATTTTCATATCCTGGCCCCCTGGAAGGTGATTTTCAACTGCAAACTCCTTTGGTAAAGATTTCTGGTTGGTTCCGCCCTGCTTAAACAGAAGCCTTTGCTTATTGCTGCAAGATGCTGTCTTCCTCCTTGTCCAGTGAGTGCTTGTTGCAGTCTGTGGTAGCAAGTGTTTCTCAGTCTGCAGTGTGTTTCTCAAGCAGTGATGGAAGAGAGGAGAGAGGTCTGTAAGACAGTCCGTTTGGAAAATCTCGCTTTTTTTTCTAATCACAGGAAATAGAACTAGAAAGGGGCTACTGTATCACTGAAGTAAATTCATAATGTTTCTAGCAGTGGTATAATACACCCTATATAATGTATATATACCCTTTTAAAGATGAATCTTATTTAATTTATAAAGCTGTTAAATGTTTTTACTGTGCAAGTAATTAGAAGAAGCTTCAGAATATCAGATACCTGTATTTTCAGTTACTTTAGACATGGATGTTCTTGTGCTGATAGTATTAAGCTTAAATTTTTCTTTTTCTATACTGTTAACTTTCCACATCCATAAGCCATATTCACAGGGAGCAACACAATCCTCTTGCAGCATTTGCTTGATACCTCAAGTGAGCCAAACTTTTCTACTTTTCAGTCATCCTGATAGTCCTGGTCTGCCTCTGCTTTGTTTCAGCACTTCCTTCCTGAGCGTGGATGTCTGGTACTGACGTGCTGGCCCAGAGTCTCTCAGTGGTGCAATGTGCCATTCCCTTCTCTCCAGGAACAAACATCCTAATGCCATCTTTTTCCTTCTTAGAACTGCATAATAGGAACAGAGCAGAAACTTTCAGTGGGAAGCTAATGTTCCCAGATATCTCTCTACTCTGTCATTTCCAAATGATGAGGCTCTATTTTTATTAGTTCTGCACGATATCATGAGATGATCTGTCCTATCAAAATTAATTCCAATCCTGTTACCTTACTTCTCAAGGTCATTTGATTCTTGAGCTGTGTTCTGACTTTGTATCATTCACAAAGTTTATTAATAGCAATTTCCTTTATTCTTCCCTGTGAATGGCTTAATATTTCCTGGGTATGTTAGATTTGAAGTCTCATTTTTTTCCCAGCCCTTCTGGTATCAGCAAAATACTTGAAAAGAAACTGTAGAAATTCAAATACTTGGTGGCAAGTACTTGTTCATACTTCTGTTTTATAAGAGCAGATTTGTGACAACTGCATAATTATTGGATTTGATTTTTTAAGTCTGTCAATTTAAGATGGCATTTGCTTATGCTTAATATAGGTCACCCTGCTCTCATTCAAGCTTCTGTTTTGGGATTTAGACAGCAATATGCCACCCTAGTCATCAAAATGAGAACTGTGCAAGCCCAAACTAACTGATAAGGGCTATCAAATAGTGCATTACTGAACACTGCAGAACACTTAACGTAACACCTTATTTTGTTTCTCACATACTCTTTATGTTTCTTTTCCGGACATTAATCTCTTCCACCTGTGTGTGTTTATACAGATGAATGTACTAGACTTCCTGGTTTGTGTACATCAGATACAGAATAATTTAATAAAAGACATAATCTAATATTCACGGAAACCTGACACCAGCTACCGCTTGCTAAGATGCTTCCTTCTGCTAAGGACAGAGCAAAACTTTTTGTGATACTTCTTATGTACATTTCTTCTTCAGAAAATTTGCTTCCTAGTGCAGACCTTGTGTAGCAGTCCTGACAGAACCACTGAGAGCACAGTTCTCCAGAGTGCCTTCTGCATCCTCACAGGCCACCTCAGCAGAACATACTGATGTGCGTGCCAGAAACCTACGTTAAAACTTCAAGAAGGTGATGTGTAGTGTGTAAACCCTTCATTACTTACTTTAGAAACAGTTGAGTGCAAATAGCAGTGAAGACAGTGCTCGTTGCTTAAGAGAGATGAAGTTTGTGCAAGCTAGAAGAGTAGGTTAGTGCTGTTAAATTAGAACTGGCATCTGGAGCCCCACCCATCTTTGGTGGGGGCCGTGGAGATTACTTTTGTGAGGTGCTGTTTGTTGGGTATCATGTGGACATGTGACAGACACTGCCTGTCCTCATGGTAGACAGGAGACTGTAGCACTTCTGGTTTTTACTGTTCAGGATGATGTCTGATTGGCTGAACACAGTTGGGACAGGGTTAAGGAAAATGGGTAATATAAATGATTTGCAGTCAAAAGTATTGTTTTTATTAGACCAGTTGACTTACCTGGAAAACTCTAAAGGATTTGCATGCAGAAATCCTTCTTCAAGCTGAAAAGACAAATTGCAGTGCAACAAATTGCAGATTAAATTCAGGTTGAAAACAGTTGGTTTGAAGGTTAATTTATCAATTTATCCATTTAACCTCTCCGAGGAAGGAGAGTTGGTACATATGTATGTAGGCAGAATAGGCATATAGAACAGAGAATTATCTGTAGAACCTTAATGTATGTTGGAACACACAGGCATCATTTAGGTGGCAGAAACAATAGCTGCATAATCATCCTTTCTAGCTATCTTCTGACTGATTTTAGTGTATTACAGAGTAGGCTTTCCTTGAGAGGAAGCAGAAGTTACTCATATGAATCTACCAACGTGGAAAACCTGCATGGGTGCTCAGGACAGATAAATGTTGTTTCTTCTTCTCAATTAACTTTGTACTGTGAGACTATCAGTAACTTCTTCCCAAAAGCTTCTTGGGGATCGGTTGCTATCCAGAGATGGTAGTTTTTGCACTTTGTTTCTGGCTGTCATGTCCCTTCTGCTGAAAACTAATTCCCATGAAGAAGTGAATGTTGAGGTCTCTATAATAAACCTAATGGTCATAATGTACCATTTGTAACAGTTAATGGTTTACTCAAGTGGTAAACCTACCCACTAGGTAGGGACAGTATTTCTTAACGATGCACAGGCTTAAAAGTAATAAAACCTACAAGTAGGCCAAGGATGCACGAAGAAAAACTGATTTTTGGTGTGTGTGTATAAGAAACAGCTTAAAAGAAAGTATTGAAATGAGTCTGGTGTTCTTTTTGCACAGTGATTTGCAGTGAATGAACTGTAACCATTTTTACTTTTCTAAGCAGTTCCTCTGTGTGCTGCTCCTGCACACAGTGGAAAAAGCTTTGTTGTCTTGTATTTTTAACAAGAAACCACATCCGGAAGAGACATGACTGCCTGATTTCACGCCCATACAAAGCAAATATTGGTGTCATAGGAACTTGCCAAGTAGTGTGTTTTCTTTGATTGTTTGTTGGTACTAACTCCTTTGGTCAGCACATGCTATACTGTCCTCAGTCATCTGTGGCATAGGCAGCACATTGTCTGGGTTGGAATATGTGATTCTTGAAGAAAAGTATATTAAAATAATTTCCTGCAAGCAAGTGCTGAAATTAATGGGACTTGTAACCTGACTATGCAAAAAGGCTGTACTGTGCTTATCTATTTCCTTGCAAGCATACTCAGTAACTTACTGTGATGGATGGGAAATTAAAAGTCATCATTTCTGCCTTGCTCTCTGTTAGTGACTTCTGTCCCTAAAAGCACAGCCATGTAATTAATTGAAGTGTTATTCAAGGGAATTGCTTACAGGATCTTCCATGGGGACTTGGGCAAAAATCTTCGACACCTGACCTGCAGCCAATAGAGTTTTCTTTGTTTTTCTTTTGAAATTTGTGTGCATGATTCACCATGACCTGTCCCTGCCATCAGCTACCTACCTTTTGCTGCAAGACAGCTTTAAGGGAGGGGAAAAGAAGTTCAGACACCTGTGATTATACCACCATGGTAAAGGTGGGGATAGGGAATGGGTGGTGGCGGCACTGAGGAAAGAGGGGACTGGATTTTGGTTTTCCCTTCTGTTTAAACCAGTCATCTTAAGCATTTTCCTATGGGTTGATGACAAGGACCCCTGTCTTGTAGTGAACCCGGTAACGCCATGACACCTCATTGATGCTCACATGCACACCTGCATGTGGTGCTCACATAGAATAAAAAATAGAAGGGAATCTGCTTGATGCTGAAGAGCTGATGCCTTGTCTGGCTGTGCTCCCTGAATGACCTCCCCTTCATCTTGGGACTTCAAGGCATTGCTTGACTTCCCAGCTGCAGAGGGCTTTTTCCCCTGAGAACTACTTTTTGTTCCCCCTCACAGGAAATACATATATGCTTGTTTATAATATTAAGTTTACATTATTTTTTTTTCTATAGACATGTAGTAATGTTCCAGCTCTGAGCTCCAGTTTAATGTGCAAACTTACAGCAGAATTCCTGCCTTCAAGTCTTCCTCATAATTACTTGTAGCTCCTGTAGATAAGAAGGAAGTAGAGACCAGAAATAAATGCCTGGTCAGGTTAGAAGGCATAGTGAAACACTACAGTAGCCTGCGTAGGGAGGCTGTGGAGTTATCAATACTTGGAAGTATTCTGAAAACCTCTTAGGCCACTTTGCAGTTAGTAGGTATAGTAGGTATCATTCAGGGATTTTACCCTGTTTGTAGTACACAGAAGGTTTTTGAGTAGTCCAGGGAAGATACAGACTTGCTTTTTTATTTACCTGTAGGCTTAATTCTATGAAAAATGTTTAGAAAGTGCACCTGTAGTCTGAAAATCTTGAAAAGTAGTAAGTTACTATTGTAAGTCATTCATACACAGGCAGACATGGACTAGACTATAATATTTGTCAGACTCATTTTAGCCTTATTTTTGCATTTTTTTTAAAATGCTTTCACCAGTCTTCCATGCAATGTACTCATTCATCATGCAGCCATTCACCCTGTCTGGTCTTTAAAATGGTGGTCACAGCTTCCCCACTTGTCTTGCCTTTATTTTTATTGGAGAGCTTACTATGCTTTTACCATATATTCCCATAAGAATTTTCTAAGTTCTTTTTCTTGCCTTGATACATAGGTCAAAGAAAATGAAGCCATGGAGGGAAACACTTGTCTAGCTCTTTAAAACAGATTGCTTACTTGAGTTCTGCAAATTATTGTACTTACTTAATCAATACATAACTATGCTTTTAATTGCATTTTAAAACAGGCAGTTTTTTCGTTAATCTTGTAAGCAAATGTTTTCATGGCTTATCACATAATCACATAATGGATATGGTTGGAAGGAACCACAGTAGGTCATGTGGTCCTTATCAAGAATAGTTAGCTAAAGGAATTAGAAAAAAAGAAAAACAGTGTTAAAAAGAAAAACAGTGTTAACTGTTTTAATGACTCATTCTTGAAAACTTTGAGGTGGAAGATAAAAAGTCTCAAAAAATTCTGTGTGTTTCTCTTCTTCCCTTAAATTTTATTTTTCTTTTTTTTCATATAACTGCCTATAGTTCATGTCTGCCTTGGAGACATTTTCTTTCTAGTTGTTTGTTCTAGAAGTGCAGGCATTGAAGCAGTTCAGATTTGTGCAGTGAAGGGTTAGGAAACAATCTACTCTTGCAGGAGGTAGAGGCTGTTTTGTGTAGCAGGATGAGAGTCTATTTTTATTTCAGAATGGTAGAAAACCTAGTAATTCCTAAGCAGACAGAGTATCCATTTTAGGCATTTGAAGTCATGTTTTCTCCCTGCCACTAGCTTCTTCCGAAGCTAGTTGTAATGTGCTGCAAGGACTCTGCCTTCAAAGTGGTGAGTGGAGATTTCGAATTTTGTTTGATTTTTCTCCTTCCTTTGCATTTATTGTTTGCAAGTGTCACTGGAAGAATTGCTTTCAAAGGTAAGAACCCTCATTATGAGGTTGAATATGAATTTACCAGCTCAATTGTGATGCTGAACCTCCTAAACCTCATCAAAGGGAGTGGGGAAAAGCCTTGGAAATCTTAGACCAGTCCTGGTTGGGAGCAAAAGAATCTTTTTTTTCCACCTTGCACAATTGATTTCTACTTACACGGTATGACTGGTGCACAAAGAGGAGGAAACTTCCCCCGTTTATCTGTACTGTGAGGGAGGGAAGGAGAGTGTATGAGTGACCTTGAGAGACTGAGCCACCGCAGCAAGTTGCTGGGTAATAGATTTCTGTGGAAGGTTGTGGAAATACACTGGTGGAAATACGCAAACTAACACTACTATTCATTGCTTGAGAACCACAAAGAGAAAAGAAAGTAGGAAGAAGGGGAAACAAAAAGAGTAGGGAAGATGAGGGGAAGAAACATGTTAAGAACTTAGAAGCTGGAAGATGGTATTTATTATATTTAAATACAGAGGCATTTCTGCTTTATGTTTCTGCAGCAACTGCCTGAGCACATCAGTGATAAATGGCATGTGAGGTGAGGAATAGCGACCTATTTCTGCAGTATTTATTGAAATAAAAATCCTGTTTATGTGAAGCCTGAAGAATCAAACCACATATAGAAATATTTTTGCCTATGCTCTTTTAAAATATGTTTGAGACTGAAACTATATAACTGAAGGGCTCTATGCCTGTGGAACACCTGTATCGTAAAATACTTGATATATTACTAGTTTTGTTCAAATTCCTTGGGAAAAGACAAAATAAATAAAAAATCCACGCTTGAAGTGGGTTGGCTTTTCTCAGGTCAAGTTGGCTTTTTTGTCAGGAAAGCCTCACCATCATCATCTGTACTATTTATTTCAGGAAATCGATTTGATGGCAGTAGAGGTTAAAAAAGAGGAGATCCCATTTGGCAGTCATTTCTTCTCTTAGTTGTGTTCTTAGTTAAAGCAAAAGACAAACTAATCCTGTCACTAATTTCCCCTTTTCTGTGATTGTATTCTGCCCTAGGATATGACTGTAGATTCTATTAAGGTTTGCAAATTACTTTGAGGGTTTTTTCCCCCAATTATTATTCAATTTTGCTGTGTTTTGGGGAGTGGAGGGCTTTTATTTTCAATATAAATGTGATAGAAAGCTATGCCCTTGGAAAGATGTAAAATTGTGAATGTTTCATAAGGCAGCTCTTCGCAGGGGAAATCTGGAAGGTATATGCTTGTGTGTCTTCACAGCTGTCTCACTGAGATGTGAACAGCTTTGGCTTTCATTGGGAAATTAGTTTTCAGCCAATGAAATCTGCCATTGCTCAGTTAGTGTATGGCAGTCTGGGTCTCCCTCTAAATCTCTGACTATTGTTTTCATGTATAATAGGATGCATTGAATAATCTGTACTCCTACTGTGGTGGTAGTTACCTGCCCTGATTAGAAATAAGCAGGTGAACTAAAAAGTCAGTCCTTAATCTCTACCATAAACATGCTTTTATCTTATTAAGGTAATGTTAATAAACAGAGATTGTCTATTAGCCTAACACTGTTAGGTAAAATTCATTTGTGTCATTAATACCTCCTCTCTACTGTACAGCACAATGTCGTCCAAGAGGTTCAGACAGTTAATTTTGCTCATGATGACTGAAAATGTAGATGACTTTTTCCTGGCTGTTTTCAGTCGCTAGTTGAGACCAGTAGGGGACCTAAATTGAAAGGAATTCAGAAGTGTTTCCAAGACTGGCCTAGTTTTGATCTTCCCTGAGGTGAATAAGGATTTGTGGTTATTTCAGGCTTGTCTTGAGCCAGGAGAGCATCTTGGATGTCTCATCCTCCCAGCAGAGGCATTCATATGGCACAGCTCTGCTCTGAGAAGGAAGTATGTTTCACTTAACAAAGAATAACCCCTGGCATTAGACCTTTGCTTTGGTTCAGAACTTTTGTGATAGCTTTGACAAGAAGCAAGCATGTCCTTTAACTCCTTTTTGGTCTTGACAGACAGCTCTCGTTTAGTCCCATGGTACCCCCAGCTCAAGACATGGGTTGCTTGAGGAGAGCCACTGCTTTTAGTTTTTGTTTTTCCATCTCTGTGGAGGTAGAGCTCTCCAAGCTTCTTGGCTTTACTGACTCACCTCAACTTCCTCTGTCCTAGACCAGAAAGATTTCTCTAAATAAAAGTTTGATTCATAAGTCTTTTCATTAGACTTAAAATTCCAAGCAAAACAAATACAAAGCCTACAATGCAAGCCTGTGCTTGATAATGGGATAAACAAATAGGAACATGAAAGGTATATGATAGTAACTAGGTTACTGCTGAAAAGCCACTTTGGCTTGTAGAGAGCTGTGTTTTAAACAACCTTCATTACATCCCTTTCATTGACATGTGCTGTTGTGGTGGCTGATCTTTTCAACACGATACTGTTTTGTGGTTTTGCATATACTTTGTACATTCATATATTTCTTGTTCTTTATTTCAGAGATGGTGATGTTGCTGGAATGGTGGTCAGGCACTGATTGCACCCTCTACACTGACCCAGAGAGTTACCACAAGTATGGGAAGGAGAATGCCATTGTAATCCTTAATCACAACTTTGAAATTGACTTTCTCTGTGGATGGAACTTTTGTGAAAGATTTGGGGTCTTGGGGGTGAGTTTATTTAACATTTAAAATAAATTCTTCTTGGATGTGGAAAAAAAAAACCAAAACAAGTTATGTTTTTAAATGTTAACAGATCTGCACTTGAATTTCACCCAGCCACTGTACAGAATTAGAGGTGAACCTAAAGCAATACAGTTCAAGTATGTGGACTACTGAGTCAGGATTGCTTGGGCAACCACAGAAATTTTAAAAGCGTTGCAGTTAAAGTTGATGAAGGAGATATTTTTTTAACCTGTGGAGGTCATTACAGTTACTTGTCTCCGTGTGCTTGCTAGGTAACTATGGCAGTTCATTGTGCTGCAGAAAGATGAGCTGTTCCATGATTCTTTCTCGGTTAATTATAGACTTTGTTTGCTTTTATGCAGTGTTGTTCTTACCAATCCACAGCTAGTGTTTGAATGATGTAGCCTGCCTCTCTCAGAATGCAAGAGCAGCCATCTCAAGTGAAAGCAGTAACCAGCTTATAGCTAGTAAGAGATGGAGGAGAAATGAGTTACCCACAGTTGAATACACTGTTACATTAGGCTAAGAATAAAGTGTGCATTTGTTTTCAAGACTACCTTTTTGTTTCCCGTGCCTGATCAGTGGGATGATACAAGTGCCCTGTCTAAATCAGCCTAACTTAATTCTTTTGTGGTTGACTGTATTCTCTGTCTACAAAGAATTTAAATGAGTGCCTCCCTCATTAGAGGGAAGACTAATACCTCATTTTCTGTAGCATCCTTCTAGCTTTGATATTGGCCACTGTCAAAAGTCCTGACCTTAGATTTTGCGAACCTATTACTTTTTTGTGGCCTTTCCTTTGAACTCTTTGTGTTTTCTGGAAATTTAGGCATCACTCCAGTGATTTTCAAATTACAATAATAGCAGTCTGTTAAAAAGAAACAAAACAACAAAAAAACCCCAACAAAAACAACCCAACATAAAAAGGGACCTTAAAAGTAGAGGAAAATGAACCTAAGCATTACAGGACCTGCATGTAACCAAAATGGCTGTTGGATCCTAATTACTGAAGAACAAGTCTGCTTTAATGTCTAGGACTCGAGCACAGAGCTGGAGAATGGCATGGGACAGCAGGAAATGTAGAAAACCTGTTCCTGACAAGCAGATGTATATGCAAAAAACAGCCTCCCATCTATGTGCTCTTTATGCAGTGGTGCTTTAGTATAGTCTGTCTCATTTTGTAAGCCTAATGACCTCAGTTTTCTGAATAAAGCTGTGTTTTAGAGGGTCAGGCACTTCTTCAGAAAGCACCAACATAGAAAACAAAAGGATTGTTCCTGTACAAAGTAGTAGAGGCCTACAAGGTCAAAAATAGCTTCTTTCTTCATTGGCGCTGTGTGATTGGATTGAATCTCACTAGCTGTAATTTTTTTTGTCATGGTTTTCCAAATTAATCAGGATTCTGTTTTAGTTTTTTTGTGTTGTTCCCTATGCATAAGAATACCACAACACAGAAGCATAACTTTTAAAGACTTACTGTGTTGCACAAGCTGAAAATAATTTTTTCCTTTTTTTTGATGCTTACAGTTATTATTCATTTTGTAATTATGCTAATTTTAGGATTCTTTTAGGAACTGATATGTGTTGGGGGTTTTTTTTGTTGTTTTCTTTTTTTTTTGTTTTTTTTTTTGTTTGTTTTTTTTGTTTAAAAATCTATTTTAGTCTTGAGTAACATACTGTGATTTTTCTTCCCAGAAACTGGTCCAGGAAGAAATAATTCCTATGTGCTCTCATTTGCATAGATGTCTTTACTCAGCAAAGCAGTGCATTTCCCTGTTGGCGCAACCAGCTGAGGTTCATCTTAAGCCAGGTTCAAAAAAAAAAATAGAAGGAAAATGCCACACAGTCATTGGATTGTTGTATTGGTATATTGGTACTTGACTTGGGGCACTGCAAGGCTAAATGAATGTGTAGGGATGGGGAATATAGGTTGGTTTGACTTTGTGCTGCCTTACATCAGTTTCCAGGGTGCAAAGCTTCAGGGTGTGGTGTGGCAGGAATGTAAGACCCATTGTGTGAGGGCTGATGTTTAGGAAAAGGAATTAGAGGGAAAAGGCAAGTGTCCAGTGAGATTTCTAAGGTGTCCCAGCCTCCAGTGTTTTGTCGCTCAGTGACCTTGTGAGAGGTTTATATTTAATGACATTTAATTGTAGACTCCATGAAGTTTCTATGCAAAGTTTAGGTGTTTACTCATCTGATCTCATGTCCACTGCTGCTGAAAAGTAAATCTTGCACATGCTGTCTCCTACATCTGTTCCGGTGCTTCTCTGCCTTGTTTTGGCATGTTTCAGATACCCTTTCTCTTTCTTTTATACCTTAACTAATCCAATGAAGAAAGGAGAGATGACTGGGGAGGGGGGTGAGGAGAAGATGAAGACAGCTTAGAGCCGACAGAGCTGGTTGTACTTGGCTGCAGCAGGCAGACAGAATGACTTTGTTGTGACATCCAGCTGTACCCTGCAGCCCTGGCAGATAATGGCAATGCTCTTAGCAGTGTCACACGCATGTGTTCAAGCTCTCAGCATTTTACAGCTTGAACTTTTATTAAAGGAACCTATTAAATGTTGTAAATTTTTGCTTAATTGTTGTGGTTTAACCATCCAGGCAGCTGAACACCACAGAATAACTTGTTCATTCCCTGCTCCCCGTGGGAAGGGGAACAGAATTGGGGGATACAATTTGTGGGTTGAGATAGTTTAATAGGACAGGAAAGGAAGGGACAAAAATAATGATGATGATGGTGAAGGAACCAGAATTACAAAACAAATTATACACGAAGGAGTTGTTCACCACACTCCAGTTCCCAAGCAGCAACCCCCAGCCAGTTTTCCCCCTAGTTTATATACTGAGTAGGAAATTGTATGGTATGGAATATCCCTTTGGCTAGTTTGGGTCAGCTGTCCTGGCTGTGTCTGTTCCCGGCTTCTGTGCCCCAGCCTACTCGCTGGCACAGTGGTGTGAGAAGCCTAAGAGTCCTTAATGTAATGTATCAACCTTATTCTCATTCTAAATCCAAAACATAGCTACTGGAAAGAAAATTAACTCTATTGCAGCTGAAACCAGGACACTGTTTTTGTTTATTTGAAAACAGTATTAAACGTCCTTAAACCTCTGTTACCCTTTCTGTCCCCAAAAATAAAAAAAAGTCCCTTTTTCTTTTAGATTTTAATTACATGAAAGCTGTCCCTCCTGGTCTTAGTTGCAACATTCAATCTTTCAATTTTTCAATTTTTCTGCTTCTTCTTTTGTATCTCCTCTCCTGTACTGTTTTTTTCCTTATAGCCAAAGTCTCCACATAATCTCAACAGGTTTATAAAGCTTTCTCAGTGTGGTTTTGTTTTTGTCAGTGTTGATTTAGGGAATTTTTTTGCTGGTTTTGGGGTGGAGTAGGAGTGGCGTAGTCTGTTGTTTTTTGATTTGTGAATCTAAATGTTCTTCTAAGGACTCGGATCTTGCACCTCTATGGCATGAGATTCTTTGCTTTCCTGAAGGGTGTTTTTGTTGGCTCTGGAAGAAAATTTAGCAAAAAGAACCAAATAGGGTGCTAAGAATTTGAGAAATATGCATGGAGAAAGAATTACACTACTAACATTTATTTTACTTTTAACTTTTTTTCTTTCATATGATACTTTTGGACCACCCATAGAAAAGTACTGAGTGAAAGCCAGAGACCTGCTCATTTGTAATGGAGAAGGAGAAAACAACATGAAGAAGCAGTTCTATGCTCTATTTTAACTCTTGCAAATTATTGTAGCTACCGAGATTATCTCACTAGCTTATGGAGGCTGCTGTGCAGCACTGAACCTTACATGATTTTGTTCATTGTTGTTGGAAAGTAGAAGAAGGAAACAAACTTCACAAAAACTAGAAGCCAGCAGGGGTTTCAGGAAAACCTGCATTCAGCCCAAATGATAATCACTTACGTATGTATTCCGCTTGTGGGTTTTTTTTGTGAAGGGTCCTTTGAGTTTTGTTTTCAGCCCCTGACACCCGTCAGCCATGCGTTCCCACCTCCTTGTGCTGTCATCTCTCAGTGTTGTGTGCAGGAGGAGGGGTATATAGGGATCCTTGATGCTCAGTGATGCCCTGGGCAGCATAGGTGTCCATGGGGATGGTTGAATCCTGCCTCCTCAGGACACAGAGGTGGCTGTGCCAAGCTGTGGGGGAAGCAGCAGCTGGGCTGCCAACTTGGCTTTCTGTAGAGTTGGAAACAGCATAGCCTCAGCGGTACGTAGCTTTGTTCACACTGTTGTTTGCTAATAAAAGACATGGCTGTTACTGTGATCCTGAGCTGGGGTGACTGTGATGATTGTGCTGTGGATACTCTGCTTTTCCACTCCATGCTGGTGTGATGACTGGGGGGTATGCTGTGTCTGGTGTCTGTGTGTTGCTCTGCTGTGTAAATAGAAGCATGGTATTGGTGACAGGTCCCTGCACTCTACTGTGCCCTTCCCATTTCCCAGCTGTGACATTCCAATCCTAAGATTTACTGTCTTAGCAGTGGACAACCTAGCTACTGTATAACCATCTAAACCCATTAGTGGCATTTAGTTTCTTCGAAGTGTGTTACTAACCATCCCACTGAAAACAGACCCACTGTACACCAGAAATTAAAATCAGGACATAGGCATGTTCTGAGGAGGAAGGTGTTATTCAGGATTTTTACCAAAAGCACTTTAATATGCTCCCTGACTGGATTGACTGCTGCATTGCTTGATCCAATCAGAGAGTGATAAAATAGCTTTTCTAGTAATTTAATAACCCTTTTTCTGAGATGAAGACATTAATATTGGCAAAAACTGCCTGTGCTTTAAAGCTGAACCTGCTCATTTATCTGTTTGGCCTTTGGTGTCTCTGATGTTTCAAGTTATTAATGCTGGTATTTCTGTCTCAGCGAAACATAAACATTATTCTGAGGGGCTCATATTACATCAAAGTATGTGTTTTTCCAAAAGAGACCATATTTTTCGTAAAAATAACTAAGCGCATGTAATAAATTTTAGCCTTAACTGTCCATTCCATATGTCAGAAAACCCAAATTTTATTTCAGTTGTTTACTTTGAAGCGTACTGTTGGAAAAACTGATCGTGGCCTTAAATATAGGTGTGAGAAGAGACTTCTGTAGGTTATTGTGTGGGAGTGATAGGTGTGTGAGCAAAGTAGTTCATTTGTGAATTTTAATGTATTAATAGTTTTTAAACTAGGTTTGAAGGGGGAAAGGGACAAAATCAGCCTTACTAGAGATAAGGCTGAGGATGGCATACCGATGTTTGAGAGGTGGTGTTCTAGCAAGGTTCTTTGGTCTGATGTCTCCATGGAGGTAGAGCATGGAGATCCATGCAACAGCAAAAGCACAAAAGTGGTTGATGTATTAGAAACCATGAAAGTGCCTGAGAATCGTCACATAGGAATTGGGGCTTCTCCCCCAGAAAAGGTGCTAGGATCAATAGCCCAACTGAAGTACATCTAAACCAATGCACATGGCATAGGCAACAAACAAGAGGAGTTGGAAGCCATTATTCAGCTTGAAAACAGTGATATTGCAGTCACAGAAGCACAGTGGCATTACTCGCACAGCTGGAATGCTTCAGCAGTTGGTTATAAGGTCTTCAGAAGGAATAGGCAAGGAAGGAGAGGTGATGGGATAGTCCTGTATTTTAGGAAGTGTTTTGATTGTCTAGAATGGGATGGTGGTGATGAAAGGGTCAAGTTTCTGGATAAGACTCAGAGGGAAAGCCAACAAGGCAGATAATCCTGTTGGGAGTCTGGTGCAGACCACCCAACCCGTGATGAAGAGGCAGAATAAATGTTCTGTAAGCATCTGGGAGAAGTTTCACAATCAGTAGCCCTTGTTCTTGTGGGAGACTTCAACTTACTGGATGTCTTCTGGAAATACAACATAGCAGAGAAGAAGCAGTCTAGGAGGTTCCTGGAGTGTGTGGAAAATAACTGCTTGGCACAGCTGGTGAGAGAGTCAGCTAGGGAAGAGGTGCTACTGGACCAGCTGTTTGTGGTGTGGACAGGTGCAGTCTTTGCTGGGTAAGAATTTGGCTGGGTGACTGGGCCCAGAGAGTGGTGGTGAATGAAATTAAATCCATCTGACAGCAGACTGCTAGTGGTGTTCCCCGGGCTCAGTTTTGGGGCCAGTCCTGCTTAATCTCTTTATCAATGATCTGGACAAAGGGATTGAGTAAACCCTCCGTCAGTTTGCACACGACACCAAGATGGGTGGGAGGGTAGGAAGGCTCTGCAGAGGGGTCTGAACAGGCTGGATCACTGGGCCAAGACCAGCTGTATAAGGTTCAGCAAGACCAAGTGGTGGATTCTGCCCTTGGCTCACAACAACCTCATGTAGCGCTATGGGCTGGAGGATGAATGGCTGGAAGCTGCTCATCAGAAAAGGACCTGGGGATGCTTGTTTGCCAATGGCAGAACATGAGCCAGCAGTGTGCCCAGGTGGCCAAAGAGGCCAATGACATCCTGTCTTGTATCAAAAATAGTGTGGCCAGCAGGAGTAGGGAGGCAATTGTCCCCCTGTACTGTGCACTGGTGAGGCCACACCTCAGTACTATGTCCAGTTCTCAGCCTCTCACTACAAGAAAGACATTGAGGTGCTGGAGGAAGTCCAGAGAAGGGCAACGGAGCTGTTGAAGGGTCTGGTGTGCAAGTCTGATGAGGAGTGGCTGAGGGATCTGGGGTTGTTTGGCCTGGAGAAGAGGAGGCTCAAGGGGAGACCTTACTGCTCTCTACAACTACCTGAAAGGAGGCTGTAGTAAGGTAGGAGTCAACCTCTTCTCCCAGGTAATAAGTGATGGGACAAGAGGATACAGCCTCAAGTGGTATCAGGAAGATTTAGGTAGGATATTAGGAAAAATTTCTTCACTGAAAGTTCCATCAAGCAGTGGAATGTGCTGTCCAAAGAAAGTAGTTGAGTCCCTATCCCTGAAGGTATTTAAAAGATATTCAGATATGGCGCATGGAGATGGTGGCTTAGTGGTGGACTTGGCAGTGCTGGATTAATGGTTGGACTTAATAGTCATAAGGGTCTTTTCCAACCTAAACAGTTCTGTTATTCTAAAATACATACTTTGTCTTTTAGGCAGCCAAAAGTTTATTATTATTTGCATTTAACACAGCACATTAGCATGGGCTTGGGCATATATCTTCTAAAATATTGCTGTGTTACCTTTCCAGCGTAGAGAAGATACATTCAATATGAAGCATAAGAAATTAGGAGCCTAACTAAATTTCTGGAATGATGGCTTTGAGGGGCTGAAGAAACTTATCTTTCCATCTTGATGTCCCAGGAGTATGATATGAAGGAGTGCTATATTTCAGAAGTAGATCAGCCGGAATAATCAAAAGTATGTCAGTGCTGAGGGCAGCCTGGAGAGCAAATAACTTAGGAGGAAAGTTGCTGCTGCTAATGGTTTGCAGCTACAATGAACTTGTTTTGAAAGTGTGGAACAAATTTTTTTGGACACTCTTGGCTGGCACAGTTATATCTTGCTGTTTGTTGTGCTCTTTGATCAAGAGGTGTGGAATAACCAAGGCTGAACATAGAGAATCAAGATTTTCTTTCTTTGACAGCATAGCTGGACAAATACTTTTAAAGTAAGCTTGTAAAAATGCTTTTTCTTTTTTGTGATGTTGGTGCAATCATTCACAAAAGGAGAACTGTATATGTATTTCCATCTGAATGAACTTGGTAAAATAAATTAACTTGGTTTAAAAATGTTATTACTGTAGATAAGTTGTCCCTGTCCAGCAGTAATTTCATGAAACATCTGTTGAAATTACACAGTTCTGAGCACTGAAAATGCTCAACTTCCTTCAAGAAGGCAGCTTACATGGAATAAATCAGCACTTTTTAATGAATTTTATTCTGTTGAACAAGCTGAATTTGAAGATTAGAAGTAACTGTCACATATTTTACCAAAGCACTTTGGTAAAGAAAAAATGAGTGGCTGAAGTCAACTAGAGTTGCATTTTTCCCCTCATTTTCACAGGAGCTGTGCATGGGTAGATATCTGAAATAGACTAGACTGTAGCTCTAGTGATGGAAAGAGAGATAGTAGCTCCTGAGGGGAGGCCTAATGTCTTGCTCCTGCTTGAGAGCAGTCTTGCCAGTGTAATGCACTGAGGAGTTTCCTTTCTCTAATTGGTTCTGTCATTAGCCTTCCTTCCACTCCCAGGACAGATGGGTGCGCAAAACAGTGTGAGGTGACTTAGCTTCTTTTTATGTGTGTCTAAGGAGTTGTACTCAGGCGTCTCTAGAAGAGCACTTTTAAATTTTAAAAATGCATTGGTGCAGTAAATGAGTAAGAACATGCCCTGGGGAAGAATTCAGACATCTGTTCTGCTTTTGTGGTTATACCTGTGCCACGTAACACTTTAGCTCACAGTGTTGTTTCTTGGGGGAAGGGGAAAAAAAAAAGTGATGGCAACTTCTCTTTCTCTTGTGCCTCCTGGGTAACTTGTACACTTCTTAAAATATTTAAAACATAAGAAAATAGATATGGTGAAATAGTTATTTTAGGTAGCTTTTTTGGACTAGAATTCCTGCCTTTTAAAGTCTGGGAGGGAGAACTATCAGATTCTTTTCTGACTCTGTGCTCTGAAGGCCTTGGACATTCTATGCAGAGAACAGTTAGTTTATGGTAGTTCTTATGATACTGAACATTTGCTGTACATAAATTTCAGGAGCATGTTGGGTTTTTTCTCTTTTTGAGGGAGTGACACTTACCTCAATGCACAGTGGCTTGTACTTGGCTGTGGCTGATGTGGGCTGTAGTTCCAAAGGTTTTAGCCCTCCCTGCTCAGCTAGAAACACTTTGCGTCTGTTGGAGCTTCTTGAGCTAAGCCTTGGCTCAGCTGTCTTCCTCAGGCATGCACGATGGAGAGGAACAGAAGAACATGTGAACTGACTGGTCTGTGTTCTTTTTAATTATACTGCACATGACCTACAATGAAAAATGCTCTTTGGAGGCTTTTAAAGCTGTGTGCTAGAACTATTTATATTTATTTTGGAAATAAGAAAATTGCATGTATTAAGAGTAACTGAGAAAAGGAAAAACAGTAGTGTAGGGAAAAAGAGAGCGGTAGGAGGAGAGCCAGTTTGTCTCTGCCCAGTTTGGGGAGCTGGAAAAGGAGGCTGGGCTCAGTGCTGCTACTGCCATGTAGTAGGGACTAAGGTAAAAGATGGCTTGAAATTGAAATGACAAAACTTGTGCTGAATACTATGACTGCTCCTCATGGGAGAGCTGGGTTTGGAGTCCTGATCTAAGCCCATCACTGAAATTCTGGAAGTCTCAAATGCTCAAGAGGGAGTGCCTTATTACAAAGCATTAAATCATTTGACAGAGATGGTCCCTGCATGCTTAGAAATGGAATTGTCTGTCATCTTCCTTTCTGCTTCTGTGTTAACAGTTGCTAGTGAAGCTATGTGATGTTCACTGGCCTTCCAGTCTTATGAGCTTTTAGATAGCTTAATTATTTAAAGTATTTTCCTTCTCAAGGAATGAGAGCAGGTGAAAGAAATGAGCTGAGATAAAAAATTAGGTCAAGTCTCTTCCCCTAGCAACCAAATGAACATCAGTGACCAAAAAAGTAAGAGTAAATATTTTCTGTTCATGGTAACTTCTACCAATAAATAGTTTCTACTAGTCAAATGCCATGTCCTGCAATCCATCTGCAGAGGACTTTGATTGGCTAGCTTATATAGATATCATGATTAGAAATTGGACTGTAACTATACTCCATCTGTCCTTTAAGGAACTGTGACTGTTTTTCAGGAAATGCTGAAGTGACAATTTCTATATACATGCAACACATACGTGTGCTATTTTATTAATTAAATAACCAAGTGAAACACAGGACAGCTCACTAACATGGGCTGGCTTGGAAGACAGGAAAGGAGCAAGTGGAATCAGTTCTCCTGCCTAAAGGGATGTCAGTCTGAGATGATCACAGGGTTAGATTCTGAAGTAAGATTTGAGTTTTGGAACTTGTTGAATGCTTACTAAATCACAGACTTCTTGTGAAAGATCTGGACCAGTCACTTCACTGTCTGTCACACCTGTGAGACAGGAAGAGTGCTTTTTTTTTTTCCCTTACTCCAGAAGTGGGCTTTGAGGAGAAATTCACTACTCTAAGTATTTCAGCCCTTTCGTAACCAAACCTAAATACAAATCAAGTATTCTTATTGCTGCTGTTGTTTCTATAGCTTAAGGTTTCTCACATTGGTAAGCCATGCATAGCATCAGTATGTTGTGCAGCAGTGGCTTTGTGACTCTGCTTCACTCTTTTTTTTTTTTCCCTTTTTTTTTTTTGTCATGGTGAGAATCCCAGCTTTGGGGAGAAGTATAGCTGCTCTTAAAAGAACTTGAGTTGCCACTTCCCAGAATCTGATTGAATTAAGAATTAAAAATTTCTGTTGATATGGTTTGGATCTTTTGGATGGATTCATCAGTCTTTGAAGGGATTTGGTTTCTGTTTTGTGTTTCACCATTTGGGTAGGATAGACATTTTTTCACATACATGTTTAATTCTGGAAGTTTTCCATGCAGATATCTGATACTAGATTTTACTATTCTGTCATAGGAGAAAAGCTTAGTTTTCTTTGTTTTGTTTTTACAGTGGAACTAGTCAATGGGAATCTATATGTAAGTGTCTAACTGTGCATGTGTCATACCCACGGTGAACTCTTACGTGGTTTAACTCTGTTTTACTTGCTTTGATTCTGTCTTGCAGAGTTCCAAAGTGCTTGCAAAGAAGGAGCTCTCCTACATTCCTATCATTGGCTGGATGTGGTATTTCCTAGAGATAGTCTTCTGCAAGCGCAAGTGGGAGGAAGATCGGAAAACAGTCATACAGAAGTTGCTGAGTCTTCGTGACTACCCTGAAAACTTTTGGGTGAGTGATGACTAACAAGTGGATTGTGAGGTGCTGTAGTGCTTGGCAGGGATGAAGGGCACAGAGGATACTTGATACTCACCAGGTTGCTCCTGAGAACTTTGATTCATGAACTTCATGACAGTATCAGAAGAGTATTCTGAAGAATTGAATTTTCTCTGAAATTTCCCATGTAAGTCTGTCTTGTCTGTTTTCTTCCTCTGTAGTGTGGAGCCCTGCAGATGTTACTGCAAAAATACCTGCACTGTGATCCTTTCAGTAAATTTTGTGTTCCTGTAAATACAGGAGCCTGGATAGGGATAGATGCAGAGGTTCATGACAGTGTAAGAGATGCATATGACAATGTTGTATTGAAACACATCAGCCATATTCTTTACCTAAGCTCCTCTTTCGCCTTAGATTGCAGAGTTCATTCTAGTGTTTTCTCCTTCCCTGTGATTTTGCCTTTCCTGGGAAAGTGCTTGGTCAGACATGGCCCCATAGAAGTGGAAGCCATAGATAAGTACCTGGTCAGAGATGTGGCTCATCCGCTGTGTTACAGGGAGAGGATTGGTGTCACTTTTCAGTAACAGAAAAGTGTGCCATTTTGCATTACAATAATTTTTTAGTATTGACCCTGCCTGGCATTTCCTGATTTCAGAATGAAAAGCCTTTGAATTTTTCCTCTTCTCAGTAATCAGAAAAATCACAGTTCTTGTGAGCGAGTAATGGCAAGAGGGCAGTTCAGTTAAAGAGATGGTATCTTAAATGTCCTCACTAGAGCTTACAGAAACTATTGCTTAGGAAGCAGTTTCCTCATGAAGATGTATATGCTGTATCTCTCATTCTATGAAACCTTTTTTTTAAACTGTCATTGATTGAAATGAGTGCTAAGCAATCAAAACTAATCTTTGTGCTTCAGTAATGTTTAAATGACTTCCTGGAAGGAGGCTGTGGTAGCAAAGGGGCCATTCTTGGTTTTTAGTTTCAGTTTCTCTCACAGAGATTTGCCTGTGCTCTGTGACTTTTAAAATGTGTTGAATGCCTTTCTGTGCAGTTCAACACTAATCAGTGAGCACAAACCACCACCATCCTGTAGATACTGCTGTAGAGGGATTTCTAAAACGGAGCTATACCTGCATATGGGAAATAGTTGTTGCTGTACACCTGGGATTATTGCAGTGCAGAATTTTAATTTGGCTTTGTATGATGTATGTCAAAAGGCACAACAACAGCACCTTGGAATGTAGACAGGCAAAGCATGGGAAGTGGACTAGGAAGATTTTCTTACCAGTTTCTGTATGTTTCATCTAGCTGCTTAGCATGTTTGTGATATATGAATGAAAGTGCTCCTGGATGAGCTAGCATTGAAGCTGGCTGCTTGTCTAGTTGTCTTCAATCTCTGTCTTTGTTGGCTACATTTTTGCTACAGGTTATGGGGGCTTAGCTTGTGTGATTTGGCAGTGCTCTCTCATGTGTTAGTTTGCGTTCAGACTTGGCAGAAAGCAGATGAGCAAGTGGTAAATCTCCAAAGATCTATGTGCCTGCCAGTGACAAGATTGTAATTGTTCATGTCTGAGCACTTCCACTATATAGTTCATAAGGGCAGGAGGCTTTTACTTGTCCTGCATCTGCTGCCTTACATCTGTTATCAGCTCTGTCACTGGCATCAACCTGTACTTGTCAGTGGTCCTTGTGCCATAGTAAAATCCAGCGGGTTGGAGTGAGGGGGAGCAAACTGGGCACTGAAGCCTTTCCTAGAAATGTGCTTAGTTTAGGCACTTACCAAGTTTTGGATACCATGACACCTGAACACTTCACCATCAGTGAAACATTTGCAATGTGAGTATATTTTGAGTGTAGAGATAGAGTGACTCATTTAGAGAAAACAAGTCATTCTGACAGCAAGTAGCAGAGCAGATGCTAAAGCCTAAAGGCTAAAGTTCAAACCAGAGGATGGCAAGTTGGATCAGTGTTTGATTTTGACTTTTTTGTTGGGTTGGTTGGGATTTTTTTACTTCAGTCAAATAAATTACCTAAATGTGTGTGTGGCTATAATTGTCCCTGGTAGCAGCGTTAACTTGGGCTGTGCTGGTGGGAATTAGAGAGATCTCTGCTCAGTCAGACACAGAAGACCTGAGCTTCTGTCTAACTGTAGTTCTCTCTTGGTTTTAGTTCCTGATTCATTGCGAGGGCACAAGGTTCACAGAACAGAAGCACCAGATTAGCATGCAGGTAGCCGAAGCCAAAGGTCTGCCCAAACTCAAGTATCACCTACTGCCACGAACGAAAGGATTTGCTGTCACCGTGCAGTGTTTGAGAAATGTAGGTAAGGAAAGTCACAGGGAACAATGCTAAATGGTTATTTCATCTAACTGCTGTCAGTTCGCCATGCTTTTCTTTTTCCTGTAGCATGTGTCCTAACAGAAAAGCCCTGGGATCCTTTCTGACCCTTTTTCCACTACCCTGTTGTTTTAATAAAGTCCTGGAGCAACTTGGGATTTTTTTTGTTATTATTTTTGTTTTGCTTTCTGTTACTTTGTCTTGGGGAATCTCAAGTTGCATATTCTCTACCTATTGCCAAAGGACTGTATATTTTAATATTTACTAAGCTATTCTATTCTAAATGAAGCAAGTGCATCAGTAGAGAGTCTGAGGCAGTGTGTCTTAAAATATTTTCTTGTGGTAGATATCTGCCTCAAATGACATGTTTAAATAAAAAAAAAAATCTTCTCTTTAAATTCCTGCATAGATTTGCTCTTTAGAATTTCTTTGTGGAGCTGAGGAAGAGGAGTAGACCCTGACTGAAGATATATGTAGGCAAAATTTTTGAACAAATTATTTCTGCATTACAGAATATGAGCAAGATTTTCTTTGTTAATGTTGTTCTCAACTTCATTATGTCTGGTTGCTTGCATTTGCCAATTTTAAGGTGACATCAGTAAGAATATCACACATGTTGCCTTTGAAGTGATTTTCTTTGACTAATACTATCTATCAAAGTCTTCTGCTGTGGACTTCAAGGCAAAGGAAAGACAGTGCGAAGTAGCCATAGCATTACAGTGTCTTGGGGGTTTGGTAGATTCATATGTTGTTAAAAGACAACACATAAATGTAAGAAAGACAAAATGGTTATGGGTTTAGAAGAAAATGTTCTAGCTTGACTGAAGCTAATGTCAAAACTTCTTTTGTCTTTGAAGACACGTTTTCATGTGGCATATTTGGGATAGCTGCTGTAAAAAGAGCCTTGCAGTCAGCTGTCTTGCTATCTGTCATACTTCTACATATGTTCTTGTGAGTCAGATAGATCATATCACTGTTGTAGCTTCCCAGGCACCCACAACTTTCCATGCCCAAAATGGATAGCATAGCTTGGATCTTTTCTGCTACGTGAAGAAAAGGTAAGTATGTTAAGCATTCAGCAACTCCCTTAAGGGCACAGTTTAACCTTGCCTTTTGAATAAGGGTGACAGGCTGAGGGCAGGACAGCTGGCAGAGGCTTGAGGCATTGAAAAAGAGATGAGTCAAAACTCTGTGACTTCTAATACCCTGAGCTGGGAATCAGGGGCTATTTTGGTGGTGATTTTGTTCTTTTTACTGCTTCATGTAATACAGGCAAAATATGGCATGATTTGTGGAAAAATATGTTTCAAAAGGAAACAATTTTAGGAAACCCAAGTGACATTTATAAAAAGTTTTGGACATTCATGTGATACACTACAGTAACATGTACTAGGATCCTAAATATTTGAAATAACTTCCAAAAAAGAAGGCTAGGACTGCTAGATTACTTACATACCTAAGGGAGTGTGTGTCACTGTCTCAGTTCAGAAGATGTGACTTGCTAGATCAAGCAATGTAAGGCCATTAAGAAGGTAGTATTTCCCTGTGAGGGTTCAAGAAGCAGCACAGAACCATAGTTTCTCATATATAGTTTCAGCAAAAACTGTCAAGCTTAAAAACCCAACCAACTCTGTGGATTTGATGATCTCATATTGTTTTGCAGGTTCTTCTGGGTATATTGCTTTACTTGCCTTGTCGCTTTTTGCAATGAGAAGAAGATTCAAGGGTTACTGTCTGGGTTACTATATGTTTCTCTCTTATAGAGACAAGGGGTACATATGAAGAGCATTTAAAAAGCCTTTGTAAACAATGTCTTACTTTTAGAACTCCTTATAACATTATTGTGTATGGATAACAAGGAGGTCCATGCATGTTGAATAGAGGATGTGGTGGGAGTCTGTTTTGAAAGTCCATAATTAGAAACGTAAGTTTTATCTAGAAGGTAGGTCAAATCTACAGTGGGGTATCTTCACACATCTCTGAAAGTGAGAGACTGGTGCTGAGCTGCCTGAGCCCATTTTGGGCCCTGCCATTTAGCCTAATGCACTTTCAGCTCTCCCAAAGGGGTGGTGGGCCTGGCTGGAGTGGCTTGCCAAGGGACATAGCTGCAGCTCCACATAGCACTGAAGTCAAGGCGCAGGTCTGGGACCAGTTCACAGCTGGGTGTGACAGAGCTTCTGTCTTTTTTTCCTTCTTTCTGTCAAGGGTGTGGTTCACCTTGTCTGAGGCTGTGGGATGGATAGATGCTGTTTTTCTGTCTGTAGAGGTAATTCACCCATAGTAGCAGTGATCCCAGGTTGGACCTCTTCAAAACTTTGTATCAACTCTTGATGCTACCTGGTGGAGTCGTTCTGGAAGTAGTTCTGAAGTATTTCTGCAGTAGCTGGAAATAGACATGGGTGACATCAGTCTGGCAAGTCCATCTGTTTTGGAGAACTTAGCTTCAGAAGGAGTTTATTCAATGTGCATACATGAGAAGCTGCCTCCATACCAGTGATGCCATTTCTGTCAGCATAAGCAGATATATTTAGATAAAAATATCTTTCACATAAAAGAACAAGTAAAGAACCTTCCCTCATCTTTCCTTTCATAAGTGATAATGGAATTCTTTTCTCTTCAGAGACTTACTGTCACAAATTCAGACCTCTGCACACAATTTGGTTCCTAAAGAAGTGCTTTTAATATTTTTTTAACTTGTTGTGATGGTTTTGTTGGTGACCATCTCTACCATTATGATAGTAGAGACACAGTCCCCAGGAATCTAATTTCTAGAAGCTATTTGTTGTCTTAGTAAATTGCTGTGTGCTAGTGGTACTGTTCATGGAAGCAAATGAAAATGCAGATCTGTTTCTAAAACACTCATCCATTACTTACAGTAAAAATAAATGTCATAAATACTGCAAAAGATATATTTAACTGTTACTTTTATTGCCTGGCTGTATATCAGGCAGTTTCTTTCAGCTGTTTTTATTTAGTTAAGACTTGTATTTAAAAATATGCCTCACTATGGATTGTAGATAAGCCCAGGTTGTGTTGTGCACCTTTTTCTCCAGTTGTGCATGCTGGGTACTACTATCCTAGAGGGAACATGTAAGAATAAATTCCAGAGTTGTGTTCTCATGGAGTTCAGTATGACAGTGTTTGGGAGTATTTGCAGTGGTGTTTTTCTTCCCTGCAGCTGTAATTTAGTCCTGAATTTTTTTCTTTTTTTTCTTTCAAGTGGGCTTCTAGTTATCATCCAGAGCAAGTTATCAAGTTTGAGCGGATGAGTGATTTTTGACCAAGCTGACCACAGCAATGAAATGTTAATCAAAGGATTGTGTCAAGGTGGTGTCATACCAAAAGTACAGTGAATTCCACTGTTCCTTCCCCTTCTTTTTGCAGTCTTTGCTTGAGATCGGTGTGTGCTAGTATGACGGTGCATGCAGGTGTACTGATTCCCTGTAGGTTGATTTGTCAGGTGATCCACCATGATTCTGGCATGATCCACCATTGTCCACAAAATAACACATGAAATTCAAGAGGACTGTTGAAGAAAAATCCTCTGTAGATATGTAATCTGAAGATTTTTTTTTTTAGGTTGAAGTTAAGAAATTAAATCTTAAAATCTTAAACACAGACCTCTCTGTCAGAATGCTGTACAATGAGCAAAGTTAAAGATACAAAAAAGGCTCTGCAGAGATTAGAAAACAAAACAAAAAAACCCACCTTTTTTGGCTGAAAATAGTAATTCAGCTGGAAAAATTTTGGTTTTAGTTATAATCTATTCTGAGCCTTTGAAAAGGCTTTCAAATATTTATATTTGGTTTTTAATGAAAAAGAGGTTTTAAGATAAATCTTCTTCTAGCAAATACTTCATAATTGAAGCAAAACTTCATTTGATGCTGCCTATATTAGCCTGAGGGTGAGACAGTTGTTGCAATCTTTTCAAGATACTGTAGAGTTATTTTTTTTCTTGTTTCGGAAAGTGAAATTTCTGTACTCTTCAGCTTTTGGATGAGAACATCATGAGATGTCCAGTTCTAATTATGTAATTACAAAAGCCACATTTAATGTTGACCAGTTCCAGTGTGCCACACAACATGCTAGTTCTGCTTTGGCTGTGGAAGCTCTCTGGCAAATTTTAATTTCATGCAGTCTGTTTCTTTGGCACTTCTATTGTTGTTTTTTTTCCCTGCAATTTCAGAATGAAAAAGCTGAAGTATTTAGTTATATGCAGTTATAGCTGGATATAACAGAGATCTGTTTACTCCTGCATATGCTATCATTGCCTTGGGTTTGGCACTGCTTTGAACTGAAAGATTTTGGTGTTATTAAAAGGGACTAGATTGATATCAAACTACATATGAGTTGCAAACTGGAATAGGGTTTTTTTTACCCTGGAGAAGAGGAAAATTGTGTAAGACTGTCAGCACATGAAGTTGTTCCTGTCCAACTCCACAGAAGTTTTTTTCAGAGCAGGAGAACCATCTTCCAGTGTGTATGACTAAAAACCCAATTTATATAAAAGCTCAAATGCAGATGCCTTGAAAAGGTGAAAGAACAAGTGTCGTGTATATCATACTTCGCTTTATTGCATCCCTATTGTCATTAGAATAATGCTATTAAAGAATAAACTAAGAAGCTTACCCTATATAAACCAAACGGAGCTCTTGTTGTCCTTCAATTACATTGGATTAGTAAATTAGAGTAGATTAGTAAAATCCTTCTGTGCTAAGAAGCTTAAAAATGGAGGCAGATAATTTATTTTAAAAAAAAGTAATTTCCTACTTGTACATGGAGAGTAGTGTTCTTGAAGTAGATTTTGGCTTATGTGTTGTAGTTTTGAGTTTGTGCTAAGAACCCAGCTGTAGCAGGAAGAGAACGGAGTTGTTAGTGAGGGGGACAGTCTGTATGCAGTGACAGGGGTTTGGCCTTTGTTTTCAGGATTTCCCTTCAGCACTAAAGCTGTTCTGTTCTGTGCAATGAATTCTGTTTTGCAGTAACAAATGATGTGGTGAGTTTCTGGGAGCTGCATGCTGTGAGCAAGCTGTATTTAACTCTCATAACTAGAGAGGTTTCAAAATCTGTGCTATGTAATAAAAGTCTTTCTTAGACTTTCTTAGATGGGTCAAGAACTCTCACGGTAAAGGATCATCACATGCATTTTTACTCATTCTTGCAAAACTCTGGAGCAGGAAGCCTAAAATACAGCGAGTTAGACATGAAATGCTTGTTTTAGTCACTTACGTGACAAAAAAGAGAAGTTTTTTTGCTGTCATTGATCTTAGAATTCATACCATGATGCCCAACTGATTTCAGTGTCAGGCAAATGAATTGTTCGCTGGTAATTTTGTGACTTCAGGAAAATAATGTCTCTAAGGATGTGTTCAAACAAACTTTTTTGAAACACTTCATGTGGTTTAACAGTGAATGTTTTTCTGTAGAAACTGCTTGTTAATGCTGTCTAATTTATCTGCCATCAGCCTTTGAAATGCTTTTGCTGTTAACTTCTCAGCCCTGAACTGCAGAATCAGTTTGCTCAACGCTGAAAGTTTGGCTGCAGTTTTGTTCAGTGGAACTTGTATGTTGCATGCTTCACGTTTGCATGTCTTCATAGCAGCAGCCCAGCTCAGACAAGATGTGGTCAGTCATTCTGTCTCTGCCTTTGCCCTATAGCAAGTGCCTGAGTTATCAAACAATGGTCACAAAGAGGGGAGTGTTTTGGACCCCAGCGGTTTACAGTTGCATTTAACTCTTCTGCTGTAGGATGTTCTCTCTCTTTCACACACACGTGCATACACGCACACATTTTACCTATTCTTAATCAAAGGGTATATATTCTTTTTTTATAAGATGTGTATCTGCCTGGTTGTTTCCTTACATTTGGAGGGGTAGTTGTATCTTTCACAGTGAATCAAGAAAGGCAGCAGTTTCTCAACTATTGACTTCTAGGAAGTTCTGAGTGTATTCTGTCAAACTGGAACTGTGTTCCCTATCCCCATCTTTCTGCACCTGCTGGGGAAGGAGGCATGGGTGGAGGGCAAACTTTTCTGTTCTACTGGTGCAGTTTCTGAAAGGGTCACTGGTTCTTTGACTTCTAAAAACCTGCATGTTGAATATTACATTGTCATTTTTACCTTAGTGACAGCTCAAATTATGGTGCTATTGCTGATGACTTCATATTTAATTATTCTCATTGTCTGAGAGATAATGACTTATTTCCATTGTATTACTATGGTAATCACATAACCTGTTTCTCTTCTTGTAGTTTCTGCAGTCTATGATTCTACCCTCAATTTTAGAAATAATGAAAATCCAACATTGCTGGGAGTTCTAAATGGAAAAAAGTATCATGCAGATTTATATGTAAGGCAAGTAATCCATATTTTTATTCCTTTTTAGTATACAGGACTGTGTACTTGCAATCACAATTGGACAAATAAGGGGATGCATTCAAGTAAGTAACGGAAAGCAGATCTCTACCAACCTGGCTTCACAGAACTTCAGATAAAAATTCTTATTGGATGGTAAGGGTTTCTTGTAGAGTTCCGTGACTGTAAATATGCAGGAAACCCCTAAATGCCTACCGTACTTTTTGTTTGTTGTGGTTTTTATTCATTTCTCTCTTTGTTGGCTCAGCAGCAGCAGAGGGGCCTCTTTTCACTCCTTTGGCCAGAATACCAAACATCATCTAAGTGTTCAGATGAAGCTGCTTTATACCTATCTCTTGCACAGGAGTTCCTGCTCTGGTAGAGGCCAGGCTCAGGACTGTTCCTGTCTCTGTTTGGTGGTGTAGTTGTTGATGAATTTGACATTTGCTCCCTCCCTACCAAGAAGGGGGTTGTTTAATTAAAAAAACACCACCCGGATTCCTTTTCATTAATGTTTCTGTAAATGGTGAATATCCCAATGGCTTCCCATAATGTTAATGGGAATGAGGCAATTCCCAGGCAATGTTCTACCAGCAGCACCCATACTACAGGCACTCAGGGCATGTGATAGTTTAGGGTTGGAGCATAGGAGCCTAAAAGTGAGGCCACAAGTCATCTGGAGTTCATCATGACCCCTTTATAACTATAGTGGGCTGGTCCAATTGGTTTATCTTGGATACCAACATGAAGTGGATTAGGGTGACCTTTGCTTTTAACCTCCCCATTTCTGCCTGTTTGAAAAAACATTTTCTTCAGAACTGTTTTTGCCCAAGGGTAAAAAGAACTTTCTCTTGATTCCACTTCCCACTTGGTAGCTTAGCCTAGTGTCCATGTGTTTGGTGTTCATGGCCTGGCTGGCTAGTGTTCGTGGAGGAGCAGCTGGCCCTACTTGAGAGGGCCACTCCTTCAACAAAGCCTCTTCCTGTCTCTCCCTTTACATTATTCCAGTCTGCTGCAAGTCAGTCTGGCAGAGTATGGAAATTGCTTTTCATGACTTAGCATAGCTATGTGCCTTTCTGTCCTTTTGAGTTTCTTGAAAAGCACTTACAGGCAGAGTAAGCCTCATGGCTAAATTTGTTCTGGCATTTAGCTGGGGACTATCATAGATATTCTTCAAAATCTTCAATATTTGCTTATTGAAGTGTGGGTGTTGCACTAAGTGGAATTCTGCAGAATTTGGATGGCCATGTTAAATTGTGTTGACTTCTAATGTTTGTGAACTTAAGACCTTTTTAACTAAAGGAGCAAACCTGTAGTGTCACACCTGTTAATTTATTCACTGCACACAGGAGTGTCCTGACTGTGAGAAGTGCTTCTGTTGTGCTGAAGGAAGTTAATTTGATGCTGCTCTCAATAGATATTGATTAAAATATATGCTACGTTGAAAATGTAAAATTATTAAATATTGCTGTTAGCGTACCTAAATGTGAGTGGCAAGGGGATTTTTTCTGTCATGTGATTATTGGTCAAAATTCATATGATGAGATGAAAACTTTGTTTTGTCAAAAGAGGATCTTTCAGTAATAGGAGTCATTTTGCGGGAAATTATCCAACCAAACTACACATAACAAAAATTACAGGAATTGGAAAGGTTGATGGAGAAACACTAGAGAGCTTTACTGTAGGTATAAGAAGAATAGTTTGTTTTTTCTCTCTGTTGCATAGCTGATTAAGTACAGCCTTTAACTTCATAGGTGGGGTTAAGAAATTAATTCAAAACTTTTGTTTGGAAACAGATAACTGTAAACCTTAATCTAGAAAGTTGCTCTAGTGATCTCAAACATAATGCATTACTATTTCAGAAATCTAAATTTGTGAATTCCACATACATGTAAAGAATGAAGGTGGCTCTGGAAACAAACTATTTTTTGCTGATCTAGGAGTTGCTACCACAAGTTAAAAACAGGTGAAAAATGTGGGGAGTCTCCTGTCAGATGGATAATCTGTATAATGCAAGTGCTGTTCATGGGAGCCAAAGTATTTAATATTGTTGAATTTCTCTTGTTTACCATTGGCAGGCGAATTCCACTAGAGGAAGTCCCAGAAGATGAGCAGGAATGTTCTACCTGGCTCCACAAACTATATCAAGAAAAGGTTAGTTTTTTTTGTCTAGACAGCACTTGTGAGCCCTAGAGCTCAGTTATTTGTACTGCTAGTCGACCTTTACAGTGTGCATGTGTAGTGGTCCTAGTCTGGGGGCTTGGGGTGGGTTGGTTTGGTTTTCAGGGTAAGTGTTCTGTTTTTCCACATGCAAACTGATCTTGTGCTCCCAGTCATGATTGCCTTTATATTGTACTTAAAGAGCAACAGGAAGAAAGCTTAAACAAGGCTTTATAGAGTAGTTTGAAAACTCTTCTTTCGAAAGTTATGTAAGAATACAGAAATCAGAACTGTCTTCTGTTTTCCTTCCCCTTAAAGGCACTTTCTTAATCAAGAAGTAATTTGTGTGCTAAGTGAGATATTTTTAGAATTTTTGTCCCTTGTTTTGCCCTGTCTTTTTTATCAAGGCAAATCTCCAGTATTAATAGGACAGGCTGATAAATTACTTTCACATTGTGTATA
The DNA here is from genome assembly GCA_013396755.1 of Sclerurus mexicanus. Classification (NCBI taxonomy): domain Eukaryota; kingdom Metazoa; phylum Chordata; class Aves; order Passeriformes; family Furnariidae; genus Sclerurus; species Sclerurus mexicanus. The sequence goes on along the minus strand of VWZF01006294.1, from coordinate 387,292 downwards.
TAGAACGCATGCATTTAAGATTCCTAATTACATAGTATGGGGAGAGAATAATATTGACTGTGTGTTTGTAGATGCCTGGTGGATTTTTTCTTATTTTCAAATGCTTTCATATGCATCCTTCAGTCTTTCAGAATCTGTTTCTTCTGGGCTTTGTCTTTATGAAAATAGGAGATAATGGCTGAGGGATGTGCTTTCTGAATACACCCCGCGCTCCCATTTCTGTCAGTGGGAGTAATAGGTATGCATGGCATGAGGGCCTGGCAGCTCAGTTTGCTTCAATACATTGATCAAAGTTATGTATCCAGACTGGAATGCAGCAGTGCTTTGGGTTTAAAAGTGATAGAATATAGCTACGCTCTGGTTTCCTCTCATGGGACAGCAAAATTCTGCTGTGCCATTTATCATGCTCTACCCAGGATACCAAGTTAGCATTTCTGTATTGACTATGTCCTGATCTTTCTCAGTTCCATACGATGACTGTTTCTGGTTTAATTGATAATCCCTCTAAGCAGCTTGCTTACAGGAATGTGAAAAGCAAATGTGTCTTGAGACCTCACTTGTAGATCTACTACCTTTGCCTCTGATCCCCCTTCTCTTAATTTGTGCCACTAACAGACACAACCCCAGCACCTTGCAGAAAGGCAGGGTCTTACCCACGGTCTGTGCTTGTTCTACAGGCATCTGTGTGCAAATGGTCCTTTTGCTGGAAAGTGCAGAAGTCCACTTTATGCTGCTATGACTTTGTGGTCCTTTTTCATGTTCCTGGGAACTGTTTAGACATTTGCAAGACAAGAACGTAAATGAGAATGTGGTCCTGAATCCCTTATTACATGGTTTGCAGCAATTCACTTCAACTTTTTTCTGTTAGTCCCTCTTCGGTGAACACTCAGTTACTTCTAGTGCAAACAGAATATCGTATTATATGGTATATCATAATATCCTTCCTATCTGTTCTTCATGAAAACTTTGGTGGTTGGTTAAATCTATAGTTTCCTATTTAAGTATAAGAGGGAAGGAATGTGTGTTCCATTTTGCACTAAAACCTGTTTGGTTATGTGGCATTTTTTTGATTGATTGGGGTGTTTTTTTGTTTGATGGTGGTTTGAATTTTTTTCTGAAGGTGACATGTTTCTTTTTCTCCAGCTGTTTTACATTAGTGAAACTTATTTCATTTCAGTCATTCCTGGTTTACTGAATCTCATGTCTTTGTAAATTCGGACTGGCAGAGTTTAGAGCAGGGACAATTGCTTCAAGAGTTTTGAGATGATGAAAGCCCGCCTGCAGGGTAAAAATGCAATTTTGTTTCACCTTTCTGCCCTGCATTTTTAAAAAGATAATTGGCTTTTAGGTTGGATAAGAAGCCGCAGTGCCGCCCAGGTGCTGTTTCCAAAAATCAGTTCTGTTTCAGATTGTCTTCAAAGTCAGTAAATATTTTTGATGAAACATAACAAATCTGTATTCAAAGGAGAGTAATTCATTGTGAGATACTCATCCCCTTCTTTGTCTATTTTGGTTGCAGCACTTTACTTCCTATTTCAAATAAGGTTCGCGCACAACTGCAAAGCAGAGCCCCTGTTTTATCGTGCATTATGGTTGCACATGCCTTTGCTTATTCTCAGTGATTTTAATAATTTCGCAGTACAGTGTGCTGAATTATGCTGTAGTAGTATGATTTAGTGGCTGGGGAGTGCCACAGGTACTGAGGTCAAGGCCTGTGCACTGATGGTGATCAGGACTGCAGAGCAGTTGGAATGAGCAATAAATCAGCACTTGGTGGACATGGAGTGTTATCACTTTCTTTTTTCTTTTTTTTTTTTTTTAAATTGACATTAGTAAAGGAGTGAGGGTCTTTGAGAAAAGCTGGTTGCTTTGTTTTTTATGTTGTTGCGTGATCTCACTTAACGTGTACTTCTGTCAGAGATACTTCTCTCTGGGAATCTGGAGCGTTTGTTCTTGCTACTTAGTACTTCACTTTTTGGTTTAGCCACTGCTACAAATGCAGTGAGCAGTCTCTTGCCAGGTAAACAGTGGCACTGTGCTCTTCTAAACAAAACACTGTTCTCCTTCCTTTTCCAGGCTTACAATATACACCATGTCCTTGTGCTTCTTCGTCACCTGGAATGGATTTTGTCCTTCCACGTATGGCCAACGCTGTATCAGTTAATGCCAAATTATGACAGAGGTGCAATTTGTGTTGCACATTGCCTTTTCTTTTTTATTTCTTTTATTTTTTTAAACTGCCATTGCTAGAAAGGCTGCCTTTGACTTTGACAAGGACTGGGCTGAGGATCAGGTTGAAGAGGTACTTTGTAATAGCCACAACTCAGCTAGCCCTAGTTTTTCTTTTTTTGCCTCCTTACAGCCTCAGTGTCTGAAATAGAAGTTCTGCTTGAGAATCTGAATTTCCATTAAAAAGAAAGCAAGCTTCTAACTCTTCTCACTTGTAAGAGAAGCATGGAAAACAGGGCATGAAAATATATGCCGAAGTGCCCTAGGGAATTAGCAAACCTTAACTGAAGAGGGCAAGTGTACAGAACTCCAGTGTTTGGGAACAAAGAGTATATTTTTGGATGCTCATTCTTTGTGGGCTTCCTCGTGAAAAGGCAGCGGCATACCTCTGTCGTCAGACCTCCTGGTGGGAACAGGGAGGAAGAATCCAGTTAGCCTCTCAGAAGATGATGGATGGTCCCCTGCATTACCCCCACACTGACTGAAGTAACTTAAATTTGGTGGGGCCAATAGAGGGAGCATGTTTCCATATCTGAAAATGATACTTGAGAGGATGGGATTTATGACAGACTGAGAACAAGGTTTGTATGCAGGGAAATGAAAGGAACTTAATGTGGGTGAGATGATTTCAGGAAATTTTGAGTTACATGATGTGTTTAAAGGCTGACTTGAGACGTTGATGGGTACCATAGGCACTCTTACAAAAGCTCAGAAGACAAATCAACCCTCAGAAGTCTTTTGCAAGGAAAGTGAATGTATTTAAGCAACAGGAGTCTTAACTGAAGAGCTGTTCCCCACAACGGTGTGAAACGCGCAGTGGAGGTGTTGGCTTTGACATTGTTTTGCCTGTTGTATGTTTCCCATCTGCCTCAAACCTCTCAGTGAGATGTGGTCAGTGGTTTTGCTGCCTCTCATGCTGTGCAGAGTCAAGAAAGGAAACATTGCTGTGCTTATTTTAAGAAAGCCTGTTCTGCTCTCTGTAGAAACAGGCCCTCTAATGGCAATACCAATAATAGTCAGGAATTCTTCACTTTCCTGGGTAATACTGGTGTTTGGGAACCTAATTGTATATAGTAGAATGCAATTTACTGATGATTAGTAGTGCTGTGTTAAACTAGTCATAAACCAAAGTCCTCAAGACACTGTAAAGAAAACTGCATATAATGTGTAATCTGTTGAAGATGGCTAATTTACCATAGTGATCCCAGTAAAATCTAGTTTGCATGAGGGAAACAGTCATAATTTTTCTAATCTCAATAAAGAGAGTGCAGTGCTTTAATTACTGTGTAATCTCTTAAAAGCTGAATGTTCCCTTTGAAATAGATAAAATGGTAGCAGCTTCTAATTGCTCAAGTTGCTGTTAAATAAGGAATTGTTTGTGTCAGCTGGAGTGTAAGTAAGTGTAAAATCATAACATAGTAGAAATAATCTTCCAGTGGTCGATTAGGAGAGTCTTGGCTTCACTGGAGTTTTTGGAAACCAAAAATCCTTTCTTCAAAGAAACATAATACTTCATTCTGACTAAACTAAGGTTCCTTTATTTGCCAGACTTCATTAATTAACCAGTTTTATGTAGTAACACGGATTAATAATATTTGCTTGGGAACAAGTAGGAAGGGCTTTTTACCCCACCCACTTTTCATATCTTTGCTGGATCAGATCCCTGAGGGCAAAGCTGTTCACCCACATGGGCTCTAGAGGAAGGTACTGAATTCTAAGTCTTCTGTGCTTTAAAAAGCACACACCACAAAACAGAAGAAAAACAGCCCCCACCCCATATGAAAAGGGAGAGTCCTTTGGTCAGAACCAGTGGGAGATTGTAAACTGGTTGCACACTCAACTGCCAGTAGAGAGGTTCAACACCCAAACTGCCTTCCACAAGCTTCATGGAAACGAGGTGAACAAGTCTGCATGTGTGGGACAAAGCAGGCAGAAGGGGTGGTGTTCTTTGGAGTATGGGACAAGGTGGTGTCTGGTTACCTTTTCTGATGGGTTTGTGGGTGCTGTTTTAGAGCAGTGCAGTGGCTGAAGAAAACATTAGGGAGCAGAGGACATGCTGCTGAGCGTGTAGCCAGACATTTCTCTGGCTTACCGGCAGTATTTGAGCAGTGGCTGTGGCTCTTGCAGGAGGTTCAACATTGCTACAGGAGCATACATCCCATCACCCATCTTGCTTTACTGGGTTTGTTGTACTCTCCAGGTATGCCATTTTTCAGGCTGCTTTGTGCAGAAGAAAGCAAGCATGCAGACATCTTTTTTGACTCTGTGTTCATTGACTTCAAAGTACAAGCTTTCCAGCCATCACTTGGTCTTTGATCTTCCCCTGTGGTTACAAGCCTGCAACAGGAGGAACATCAAAGTCAGGAATGGCTAGTTTTGTTGGCAGATGGGGATTTAATTGTTGCCCTCCTTTGTTCTACTAGGATGCATTCCAGGAAGAATACTACCGAACGGGAACCTACCCAGCAGTTCCTATAGTACCACCCCATCGACCATGGACACTTTTGAACTGGCTTTTCTGGGCCTTATTGCTGCTATATCCTTTGTTCAAGCTGCTCATCAACATGATCAACAGTGGATCATCACTGACACTGGCTAGTTTTGCTTTTGTCATTATAATAGGTAAGTTTTATGAAACAAAAAGATTACTTACAGGGTAGCTGTCAGATATGATTTATTGAGACCTGCTAAATATAGAGATGACTTGTGAATTCAACAGCCCATCTCATATTATATCCACTCTAGCTTGGAATAGGTTAAAAAGATTCTTTTTTTGTTTGTTTATATTTGTATAGTTGTATTATTTTTTGTAAGAACTGCATACAAAATTTTCTGTTTCTGTGGAAATCAAAACAGTGACTTCTCAGTGGGTTGCCTACAAAAGGCTTCTTTTCTTGTATTGTGTGTTGCTGGGTTGTTCTTTAAATGCCTAGAAGAGAGGCTTAAGGGTAATTTATTCTGTTGAGCATTCTTTTGTCTAATCATAGTCTGTGTCATGCACTGGTAATCCATGAAATTGTGATTTAAGCCCAGCCTGTTGTGACCATCTACTCTGACTTATGTAGCACAGGGAGTAGACTATCACAGGTAATTTCTACAGTTCCTGTGGTAGTTCTGAACTGCCTTGGTTTGTATTTAAACTAATATGCTGTTTAAGAGGAGGAAATAAAACAAAACAAGAAGCTGTCCCATAGAAAGGGAAGGGAGAGGGATCTTATTTCGTGTCCTTCATGGAAGCAGGAACCAGGTCAGTTTGGCAACATATCATAGATCTGAGTATCTGTGATTGGGTGCTTGTTTGAAGAATAAGTTTCCTTCCACAATAAGCCATACATTTATAAAGCAAGTATTTTTTATGATTGCACTGACCATCACATGTATTTATGGCTTCATGACTTTAACTTCTGTGTGTATTACAAATGCCCTTTGAAAAAGAAACAGAACTTCACAGTCCTGGGTCTCAGTGAAGTGGATGCAGAGATATTAGAGTTGGATTAAAAAGCCATGTCCATGTCCAGAGGAAATAGGAAAATGTGGAGCATTTTCTTGTCTCAGAAGTGCATCTTTGCTCTCTACCTAGGAAATTGTTCCTAGCATGCAATATTTCTTTGCATTCTTACAAGTCTGAATCTTGAGCAGGTCCCATTCTAGTTTGATCAAGATTAACCAACTACTCTGTGATGCTTTGAGCCAAAGGAAGGAAAACAAGAGCAAGGATAAGGTCCGACATAATTGTTGGTACATTAAGTGGGCAGGATAAAGGAAAAAAGAGGGGAATACTGTGCTCTTGTGCTCACCTGGAGAAATTGTTGGTGCTTCTTACACTGAGAAGGCTTTGTGTAAAATATGTAAGAATTTCTCGGAGCAGTTGTGACTACAACTTAGGAGTGTCTTTCTCCTGCCTTACCCACAAGTAATGCCCCTCTCTTCTTCTCTGACTGGTGAATAGGATGGGAGTGTAGAGTGAGCACTGTGGTTGGGATGTGCTCCTTAGGAATGGGAGGTGTTAGGTTCAAATCCCTGTCAGTTGCAGAGAAAGGTAGATCAGCTTCCCCTGAGTATACAACAGTGGCTGGGATGAGGTGTGATATCACTGCAAATGCTTCATCCCTGGCAAAAGCACTCAAGAAGACATTTGTTCTGCCTTTGGAAGAAATGCTGGCATAGTCTGTTTGGTACTGGATTGTGGAACAATGGCCTAGTGGTGCACTGAAACATAGCCATTGCAAAATTTTTTTAGTTTGTCATCTTTTCTGCAGCATTTTCCTCTTAATTCAGTTTTTCCACTCTGCAGGGTGGTTGTTTGGGTGCCATCCCCAAGTACTTTCATGCCTTTGTACCCTCTACAGGGACCTTTGTTCTATAAATCGGGGTTTCTGGAGTTTAACCTCAGGGCTGAATGCTTTAGTGCTTGGCATTGTGGCATCTGTGATGGTCTTGGATTTAGCCCTTATTAATTCGAGGGAGTGACACCACACCCTCACTCTCCACCCTAAGTCCAGTATCATCTTGTCATTAGTGACATACGTCATGTCTTCTCTTTCAGGAAGGGAGAAATAGAACCTGTAAAGGAAAAATGCTATTATGCTACTAAGAATGGACAGCAAGAACCCCTTTTTTTCCTTTTTTTCTTTTCCCCTTTTCTTGCTGTCTTACTTTTTGCCTAGCTTTCTTCTGCTTCTAGCCACAAGAAAAGGTTAATAAGCAGGCTGCTGTGAGCCCTCTCTTGAACGCAGTGATCATCCAAAGGATTTATTCTCAGGTTATCTGTGACACTGGAGCTAACAGAAGACTACAGCAGCAGTCTGCTGCCAGAATGAACATATGAACTCCCAGGCTGCAAAAGCACAGCTGAAGAACACGTTCAGAATGCACAACGTGCATTGCTGTCCCGTACACATCTGCGGGATGGTGCAGGTTGCAATCCTCTGCACCCTTTGAAGGACCCCTGTGCTTAGCAACAGCTTTGCTCTCACTCTGCATACATGGTGTGATCAAACTCAAAGTGCCTGTAATTGGCTGGGATCTGCGGTGCAGCGGAAGAAGCTGCATTACCCATAGTAGAGGCTGTTGCCTGATTAGACTCAGCCAGCCACCTTTAGCTGATGAGCAGGAAATAAGAAAGATGATGTCACTTATTAGCAGACAGCAACTGCTGTGAAGCTGTGGAGGGAAGAGAGTCCATGGGGGTGGAAGAAAGCTCAGCCATTAGTCAAACCAAACAAAAGGCAGAGCTGGTTTATCACTTAAAACTGGATGTGTCATTACGTGCCAAAAGAGCAAGTTATCTTAGTATGTCATAGTCTGTTTTTGTTTTACTATATCCCTTTAAAACCAATGTTATTGCTGATTGGGAATCATTGGTCTCTTTCTGTGGAAGTAGAAAAAAGCTTCAGCCCAAGCTGCCACATTGACTTTAGTAACCAGTAGCTGAGTTTCTGTAGCAAGGTCATTGTCCACAGATTGTGTTTTATATCCTAAGGGGTATCTCTGTCATGAATGTTCTGGATGTCATGCAGCCATCTTCTGACAGGGGAGCAACCACTATTTTATTTTGCACTTTGTCTCCAGCTTTAGGCAAGGGCTCCAGTGACTTCTGCAGTGGCTAGGAGACAGCGGTACATGGACCTTGGAGGTTGTGCCTCTTGGTGCCAGCTGGAACTGGCACCCATTTGTAGCAAAGCAGGGAGTATTGTATTTGCTGTCTTTTCCAGTGTGGTAATTTCCAGTGGTAATTGGGACCTGGTGGATTAACAATGTAAAAGGAAGGTTTTTCTGTAGATTGGAGGGATTTATCAGATAATAAAACTGGCTGTTCACGTTGCTTCTAGTAGACCTTTTCCCACTGTTCATTAACTGAAGCAGCACAGATAGTATTTTTTTTCTACCGCAATCTGACAGTTTACCTGATACTCCAGGGAAGTTTATCCGTAATAGCCCATTGCAGTAGATTGCTGTTTTTAAGGGCAGGTTTCTGTACTTGATAGAGGTGCAGATAGCACAAGATAAACCTTTTTATAGGTTTTGATAGGGAAGAGCAGAGTTACTAGGACGTCCTTTATCTGGTACGCTCTGCATTGTTTCCAGATTGTAATTTGTACTTTGGATAGTCTCTGCTTATTGTGGCCTCTAGTAAAACACTTATTGGCTTGTAAGTAACTGGCTGTTGAGGTGGAAAGGGCCATAAGAGAAATGCTCCACTCCAGCTATAGTGGAAGGACTGTAATCCCTCAGACCCTAACTTTCAGATCCAAAGAATGAATAGCCAATGTATATACAGCTCTACTGGTTCAGCTCAAACTCTTCCAGCCCTAAATAAATGACATCTCCTCTTTATACTGCAGTACCGTCCCCTCTTGCTTTGCTGTACAGCAGTTTGGCTATTTATACTCCCAATAATCATCTCATTGTGTGCATATCTAGCTACTGGTCTGGGACCAGGAGCCCTTTGTGATACTACTTGAACCAACACAAGGCAGTCCCTGCTCCAGAGGATAAATGCTCAAGTGGTTTGAGGGACAAAAGTCTCTTTTGAAAACCAGCTTTAGTTTCACAGGACACATGGCAGGAGATTTATGTACTTAGCTCACAACTGCTATTTAAAACTTGGTGCTGGTATTTTAGTGTTAAAGCAGTGAGCGTGTCTGTCAAATGTCAGCATTTGTATTTGACAGCAGCTTCTTTTTTTTCCTGTCCTTCTGATTCCCTAGTCTCTTTTGGCTTCAAAGAACCCAGTAGGGGTTGCCTTTAGGTTGCCTTTCATGTTTTGGTAACTTGTGTTGAGGAGGACACCCTTCATGCTTTAGAAGTACTTTATTATAGAGCTGTTGACAGCAGTTAAAAGGGGAATGCATGCAAAAGATGAGTGGGCTTCTCTGGGCTTTTAAGGGGAGAACAGCTCTTACATGTTTAATGCTAAAAGCACAAAGGCATCTGGGCTGATGGCACAAGGCCAGCAATTATGTATTGGTTATAGGCAAGGGAAGTGTTTCATCTGAACTAAGTGTAAGGAGTAATGAGCCAGCCTGGATTCTGTGGGAGCTGCTGTATCTCTGCTGTACAGTCTGTGCATGGGACTCAGTACAAACTCTGAGCGAGTTCTTGGGGACTGGAGTGTCCAAGTGCAGTGTGGACCAAAGGGCTGGAACATGGTGTGACCTGGATGGCGAGGCTTTTGATGCCCACAGGCTGAGGTGAATGGAGGGTGAGGAGAGCACAAGCCAGCAGTGTTATAGCAAGTTTTAAAAAAAGATACAAACCATATGCAGGATTCTGCCTGTGTTCATTCTGCATGGCGGTAGAGAAAGTTTGGCCTTTCAGCCTGGAGCCTAAAAACTGCATTTTTATTGTTGTTGCTTCTCCTTCATAGTATGTAAGATAGGCCTCCAGTGGGAATTTCTACCATTCATATAATCTTTTGTTGTATATATCTTAATTTCAATGTATTACCTATATAACTCAGATGTACAGCAAACTATATATGGGAATTTTTGGTGCCCCTACCTGCTGTGCTGTTTATAGCATTTGCTATGTGGTACAAAGGCAAGGTAACACACAAGAAGAAAATTTGAGGTGTAAGAGAAAAGCTGGAAATCCTTTGTTCTGAGCTAAAGTTTTGCTGAGGGATGGGATACTACGTGTGGAGATTTTCTTGGAGCTAAAATAGGTTCCAAGGAAGAGATTACATTATTGGCTCTCTTAATTCATGTTAACTCTGCCCTCTCTCAGCCCTTGGTACTCCAGCAGGCCGAGCAGGTCCTCAGCAACTTCCTGCATCTTCTGGATGCTGAGTAATGGTGGGCAGAAAGATGGCAGGAGCTCAGTTCCCCTCTGTCATTTGCTGAGGAGCAGTGCAGGGATGCCTCCACCGATAAGCCTCTCTCACACTCTTCCCAGGGTGGACTTAAACTCTCACAGCTATTACTTTAGGCACAATTCCTGCTTGATCTCCCTTTCTTTAAGTAAAACCCCCAAAGTTCCCTTCACTGTAGTTGTATTTAAAACAACTGAATAAATCCTTAAATGTGACGGTATCACTAGGGTATGCACTGAGGCCCCAGGAGAGCTGAGAGAAGGCAGGCAGAGCAAGGAGAAACCAGGGAGGCACCCCAGCACTTGCCCACTTTGCTTCCACAGGCTTGGCAAACATGAGTAATCCCTTCTCCTTGCACCCCCCCCTTTCCCAGGGTGCTGAGAGCTACAGGGTGAAATGAGGAGAGAAGGTACTGGCAGCTTTTGACAGGGACAAAGGAGGGGGAAAAAAAAATCTGAACTGCTGAACTAGGTATATTTTTGTGTCCAGGCAGTGGCATTCTTGGAACTGGATGAAATCCCCAGTGTGCTGTGTGGTTGCTATAACAGCTGCTCTTATTTATGCTTTGTGTCCATCTCCAGATGCTTTTTCTGTCCCTTGTGGTCAAAATCTTAATGATTTCATATTTACTATTACGTTACAATCCCAGACTGCAGGCTACATGTTGGATCTCTCTATTCTCTTCCCCAGCTTATGGCCAGTTAAATGTCAGAGATGGTTTTCTTTTTGTCTTGTCTATTTGTGAGAGTGAAACCCTTTGCTTGTCTCAGTTGTGTGTATTTCTATTCATGGACTGACATGAAGTGACAGTGAGCTTCCTCAGTACCAGCTCCCTTTTCTGGGCTGTTCACTGCCCAGCTCTCTCTGCCTGAGAGAGGGCCCTGCTTTCCTGGCATCCAAAAGACCTGAGGGCAGCCCTGTGGACAGACCAGCCTCCCAGTGTCTAGGCAGTGTGGTGTCACATCATGTGTGACTAACCTCTGGTATCCAGTTACCACTTAGGCTCTAAAAACTGTCAATTTACTGTCATGCTACAAAACACAAGTCTGTAGTGATGTTCTTTTGTGGCTGATGTAATGCCAAGTTGCAGCTGGTAAAGCACAGGGCAGCACTGGTTGCCAGCTAACAGCCCTCCCATTCAGATGCTGAAGAGCAGCAAATGCCAGGACACAGGATGTTGTATCAGCCCTGCTGTTCACAAGTGGTGCCTGGTAGTGGTATGAAGCCTCTGGATTCTCTTAGTGATCTCTGGCTCTGACTTAACCATAAAGAGTCCCTTGGCTGGTAAAAATTGGTCCAAGGTCATCTTAAAGAAGTTTGACTGAGGGGAATGAGACATTTAGAGCACCTCACAGTACTGGGCCTTTTGACCATCAGTCAGAAAGAAAGTGGGCTTTAAAGGAGGTTTGTGGCTTTCTTGGTTGGTTTGGTTTGGGTTTGAAAAAGCATTCTCAGCAGAGGGAAGGTGTTTGTAACTTCCAAGTAGGTTTAGGCCTGAAAGCAGCATGGCAGTTCTGGATATGTACCATAGCTGAGCAGAAGCTTGGGGAAGAATAGATTTTGGGCAGCTGAGCCCCTTGACAAAAACAAACAAACAAAAAAAAAACAGTGAGGGAAAGAGTTGAAGCTAAGTTGCATTTAACTTAGTCACTTTAGGATCTAAAAATAAATAAGTAAATAAAATAATCCTTGCACATGATGAATTATTACCACTAAATTGGCTATAAAAGTCTTAAGTTAACCTGGCTGCTTGTGACATATGCGGTGACAACATTTTAAAAACAAGATCTGAAGTGCCCTTGCACTTGTTTGTGTTCTTCCAGACATGGAGGCTGTTGAAAGCCAGCAGAATTCCCTTTCCCTGCCCCACTTCACATGCAGACATGTACATTAGTTCACTTTGCCACTCAACTCCCGAGAGCCAGCAAACACCAGCAGCCCCAAAGCATCCCCCTTACACAGCCAGCCTTGTCCAGGGTTTGAACAGGGGTGAGCACACCATGCCTGTGCCTCTCACACCCATGTTGGTTCCTTGTAGCCTTTTCCCTGCTGGTGGGAGAGGACACGTCTAGCTTGAGGATCTTCCTTCATGAGATGCCATAGGTAAATAACTTGATGTGGAGGTGTGAGAGCATCAAATGCGCCTTTCGAAGGCCACACAGGGGTAGCGTGGGCAGTTACCTTTAATGCTGTGCTGCTAGCACTGTTGGTCAGTCTCTTTCACCTGTGCAGATCTTCAGTCTTTGCCTGCAATGCGGCTTTTAATTGTCTTCATTTTGCAGCTTCTGTTGGTGTCAGATGGATGATTGGAGTTACAGAAATTAACAAGGGCTCCACCTATGGCAACAATGACAACAAGCAGAAACAAAAGTAGCATCTTCAGAGACTGCTTCAATCCAAAGGGAACAAATGCAACTGCTGAAAACTCTTAAGTGCATATCACAGTCCTTCAAGTGACATCAGAGGAAGGGTAGGATGAGCAATTGCCATGCATATCTGAATTTGTGCTCCTGTTGTTTTTCTCTGGGGGTTCGGGCTGATGACACACTTGAAAGGTGCACTCCTTATACTCTCCACAACAGGTTTGCATTTGTGTGGTTGGTTTGTTTTCCTATGAAGTGTCTCAAGTTTTGAAGAAAAAAAAAATTTACAGCGTCCTTGTATGAAGAGACTCTACCTGGAAACTAACCAGAGGTGCAGGCTTTAATGTCAGGAGACTGTTACAAGGTGATTAAAATTGATAGTTGTTTAGATCACACAGTTTAACAACCATAATCTGTCAGTGTTTAAATACAGTACAGTAAGATGCTCTGCTTGGTTATACCAGTATTGAACTGAAGCAGCTCTACTGAAGTGGCAGAACTGCAGTAGAGTTTTTGTACATCTAGAACTTATTGCCACTGTGCACTGTGTGGGCCCTTTAAAACATCAGCCAGACCTTGGACATCCAGACATCAGAGCCTTGCAGTAGCATAACCTGGAGAAGAATTTGGCCTTGTGCCCCGAGCAGAGCTAAGTTAGCCACTGCCATCTCTTTCCCCAGGCCATACAGCTGAGGGATACCTGAAACCTGTAATTCTTGAGAGTAAATGCCATTTATGGTTTGGAAAAAACAGCAGTCATACAATTCCTTTTGGCTTTAAACACTACTTAAAATTCTAGGCCTTCCTAGCACTGGTGGGAAAATAACTGGCCATGGTGTAGTGAAATAATGCAAAGTATGCATTAAAATGTAAGCCCCACACCTGTACTGCTGTGATCCTAATTAATCTGCTTGTCTATCTTTTCTGATAAATCAGTTTACTCTGTGCCTCATAACAGTCAGCCTGAAGTAATAGTTAAATTATCTTTTCTTTTGGGGAGGGGAACTAAGATAAAGACCATCACTATGGTCCAGGTTTTTTTATGTCTGTCTGGACTTGATTTAACACCTTTCTTAATTAAATAAAAATAGAATCAAGCTCCTTGGTAAAATGGTGTTGCTCTGACCTTCCTGGTACTGATTTCAGGGCAAAGGCCTCCTGTTTTTAAACTACCAGAGTTAAGGATTTGCAGGTTACTAAAAAGAACTTCACAGAATTACAAGGAAAAAAAAAGAAAAAGAGGGGACTTCTGAATACCAACAATTATGATTGGAAAAAACCCCAATGTTTTAAAATCTATAGATCCTGGTACTTACCAGTAGAGATTATGATTGGCACTTTCAAAGACAGTCCATTTTCACTGCTCACAGGACTAAACAATGATGGTCTCTAGGGAGGAAAGTGAGCAGTCTTCATTCTAGCAGCTGGTATAAGAACAGCTTTTCCTATAATAAAACTGAGGCCAGAAGAAACACAGGCTAAGACAACAGAATATGAATCATTCCATGAACCATGTATTTGCTGTTCAGTACATTAGATAATTGTGAAACTCATCTTTTTAATATGCAGCACCTAAAGAGCAGGTGGAGCAGTGTTTTTAACATAAGGCAGTAAGTGAAGTTTAGTGGTAGAGGAGACAGCAAAATACATAACATGAAGGAATAAACCGGGAAAGTGTGAGAGACTAGTTTTGGGGGCTTTTTTCCCCTCACACATCTTGCGTACACATGGATTCCCTGTGCTCTGAAGCTTTCTGGAATAGGTTTGTATGATGTCATGAACAGAAACACAGGCTCTAGTGTAGTTTTTCCAACATATGAAATAGAGCCTAGAGCAGAAAATGCTGCCATGCTACAATGCTGTTCTTTTAATAAAGCACACACCCTGTACTCTGTTTGCTGTGACAAGCCAAACAGTGGAAAACAGAGTATTACACCTAACCTGTAGTCTGGAGCTATCCTGTAGTAATGATCAAGCACACTGAGCTGGACCTGAAGACACCATACATAGTATGGTGTGAGGGGGAGAGAGAATATTTTACTGTACCTGGCAGATAGTTGGCTTTTTTCAGGGTGGTAGGTGAGTAGTTCTGAGCAGCAAATACATCTTCATGCAGTGACAGAGACCAACTGTTTTGCCTTTTTTAAGAGAGCCACTGACTAAACACATGGTAGGGAAGACATTTAATGTTCCTTACAAATCTCAGCCCTTTTCTCTCCAACTGCATCCAGTGCCACTTCTCCCAGAGGAAAATACCAAATGTGTAAATACTTCTGAAAGAGTACTTAGATTATTTCATACCCCTTTCCCTAGGACCAACCCTTAGAACAGGCTGAGGGCCAAACATGCCACTCCTGGATCAGACCTAAGTACTTCTGCAAGTCCCAGCACACAAGAACTGCATCCCTGGGCCCTTCCAGCACTCACTGACAAACAGGGAAAGCTTAATGGTACTTGCCAAAGTCGAACCTATTCCAGTTCACTGTATTAAAAGAATGACGTAGGTCACTAGGAAGCAGTGTTTGCCCCTCATCCCTACAAGCAACTGTATGTTCTACAACTGCCTTAACAAAAGTAGTCTTAATGTTTGTTTATAAAAAAAATAAAAGTATAAAAAGCCAATATGCAGTGAATGAGTTTTCTTTTGCTTGGCAACAACAAACTAGTAACAGTTTGTAACCCTATCGTGACTCCTAAAAGCTGTCCACAGTCCTTGTTTGTGTACAAGGGCACATGAACAAGGCAAGTGAGAACACACATCACTCAGATACTTCCCTTATACTGCAAAGCGAAGCACACAGCAGGCTTGGGGGGGGGCACTTTTACCTCAGCTACTTTCATAGTCCTTTGCTGAGGATGACAACATACATACCTTCCTATCACATAACTGGAAAGAGAGAACTGAAAAGAAGGGAAAGTCTGTTTAAATTCAGCATTGTATTTTTTGAGAGCCTAAATCCACTGCACAGGTGACATGCACAGCAAGGCTCATACTTTTCTAGATAGCAATGTCAGATTTTGTAATACATCCTCAACAGCTCATCCCACAGCTGGGACTAACCAAGGTCTTGTGGATTAAGAGAAAGATGCTACAATAAAAACAAATACTAAAAGGAAGTTCCAAGTTATCCATTTTAAGTCTAAAGCTGTAAGAGGAATATGTAAACTTGCATTAATGTTTACAAGTAACAGTCTTAAGTCACCTGTTTATGATAGCAAGTCAAACAATCAACTAGATCCTGTGTTGCAGGCTGTTTCTTCCAACTGCTCACCACTTCTAACCTCTCTTCCTTGTCTGAGGCTGATGACAGTTAGGGTGTGGTAGGAAAATCAAAGCCTGGGATGAGAAATCAGCTTTAAAAAGCTAACAGTAAGTTCTTGGTTTTGCCAAACAGAACACAGGAATAATCTTAAACAGTTCTCCTCTAGAAAATGAAATGCCACAGAAATGCCATGCAGAGCACTCCCTGTTCAGAGTGCATGCATTCAAGAGGGAAGTTATCCCTGAGATAATAGGTAGTGTCAGGAATTGCCCATCACCTTCTTTCCTCAGAAGATGAAAGGGAGGAACCTTGAATCTGTTATACTTGTATAAGAAGCATCTTGCACTGCCTGTCTCAAAACTTGACAAAACATTCACTATTGCAATATAAGAGCAGCTTATTCCAGTTACATTAGCTTAGCAGTCTTACACAAGTGTTGCAACGAAGATTAAAAATGTGACACAACCTCCTTTTTGGAAGAAAACCCCTTTACCAACATCTCCTAAAATAAACCATTTATTGAGAAAAAACTTTTTTTTAAATTTCATTAATCAGCCTTGTGCATAACAAATCTGAAGCTTGCCAAAAACAAATAAACAAAAAAACCAGTAAAAGTTCACAGTCAGTGCACTCAAACAGATTAAAAAACAAGGTCCATAACGCCTGATAACACTACAGCATTTTTCTGAACCTAGAGAGTTCAAAAATACTACATATTAACATTACAGTTCTCAATCAAATGAGAAACGGGAGAAAGAACAAAAAAGGTATGGTCCATATACAGTAGTAATGGCACTTTCACTGAAACATGCAGCTTCTTCCAACTTGCAGACACTGTCACATGAGCAACATGTGCCAAGTAAAATGTACAGGAGCAGCAGAGAAAGTGACGCCCGTCACTTGTGCAGTCTTCGTTAAGTTCAACTTTTATACTGTTTCTCAGCACAGTCCTTATGTAAATATTACATACAGTAGTGATTAAAATCTTGTCAGAATAAAAAAGGCCAGAAATTGAGTAACTTCATTCTTCATCTGTGCAAACCTGTGAGGGAAGCAAAAAGCAATTACTTCAGTCGTCTCTTTCCAAGAAGATGACAACAGATCAATTTCTTCACCACCTTCAAACATCTCTGAAGCTTCTTCCTGCTCCCTTGTTACACAGATAATGCATAACAAGCATTTATATGGGACTACTGGCATTCCCACTGTCACCACGCAGCCCTTAGGCACCTAAAGCCACGTTCTGGCTACAGTTGCACTGATGAGGGATGCTTATGACAATCCCAAACACACTGTTACTGAACCAGAACACCAAAGGGAACAACTTTGTGCTGAAAAATGGGACAGAATTCAATAACCTACTGCACTCCTATTTCTTCAAAGAAGTTACTAATACACCTCAATTCGTAGCTGTGAATATTTGCCTATTCTTAAGGAAAGAATCACATCTTAGTTCACTGCAAGAACTTCAGACTGTTATACCAACTTCCAGATAAACATTCTGTATGAACTTAACTTTAAATAGGAACTTAAAAGAAAAGCAGACTCTTGCACGGAAGGATGGTAGAGTCCTCAAGCATGTGCTGCTTTCACTTTTTATGGAGAGGGCCCTCATCTCTAGAAACCTGTACATATGTACTTGCTAAAGTTTTCAGTGCAGACCCCTTCAGATTCAATTAGCTACCACTGAGTTGAAGCCTGACTAGTCTTTTTAACATAATGCATACCTAAACAGCTGTGAAAGTTTATTGCATGGCATATATCAGGTCCTATAGCCAAGTGCTTGCTAAAAATATCACACATGCTTCTGAAAAGTTGCCGAGCCATGTTTTCTGGACAGCATCAAGTTGATACCAGCCCCTCCCCACGATAACAAGCCCTGTGGCATCACTGCAAACAAAGAAGCCAGCTTAAAAGACATTTCCAATTCCCATCTGCAGTTTTTGTAGCCAAAGTCATCAGACAAACCTTGACAAAAGGATGATCAAGGAGCTGGCTGGCCGTCCACCTCATCTTTGGGTCACTTTCCAGGCAGTGGCAAAGGAAGTCTTTCCCTTCTGGGCTCACTTTGTCAGGAATAGGAGGCTTATGACCCATCCCCACTTTATACATGATCTGGAAGTTGTGCTCATATTCGTGCCAAGGCCTCTGCAACAGGTAACAGCATTGCTAAGTGCAAGCTTTAGTGAGTAACTTGCTATCCACTAGAGCATATATTGCTGTACTCCAGGAAATGAAAAACCACCCCAATACTTGCAGACTTAAGCAGGACAAGTTGCTGCGAGTGGGATGAGAATCTGCAGAGAAACTGCTAAGAACTGTTTGCATTTTGTCAGTACATGAAACATCCCTACCTTGCCGGTGACCATCTCTATAACGACACAGCCCAGGCTCCAGATGTCTGCTGCACGTCCATGCCCTTCTCCTTTAGCTCTAGTAATTACTTCCGGAGCCATGTACGCTTTGAAACAACATATATGGTGACATCAGTTCATACAGCAGAAGGAACAGTACACATCAAGTGACTAACTGGGTAAACCAAAAGCCTTTTTAATACATCTGTAATGAATTACTACTCAGCTTTTCTTGCTAGGTTTGCCATTTGCTAGCTTCTTGTTCTTTGACATGTTTGCACCATAACTGTCTTTGTTTGAAAAGTGGTAGCAAAAATGCTGCTACAGTACATGCTTTCAGTTATTGCCATTTTTTGAAAACAGATTAAGCAGCTGTTCAGTAAGAAGAGTAAGTACTGTTTCAGTCACACTGCAGAGACAGACACAATCCCAGAAAATACAAGCTCCGGCATCTTTATGGTTACCAAACAGTGTTATCTCTCCTGTTACATCATTCACTGATTGTGTAGTTTCTGGATATAAAGCACAACTAGCTAAGGTAAAACCAAGTTTCCCTGAAACACACAGGTTTACTTCAGCCCAGACTTCTGGCAGAGGTATCTTCTTTTATGGTAAGTAGACAACTACCTGCTAGAACAAACCTCCTTCTTACCTGCAGTCCCCAAGGTACTGTTCACTTCTCCAGGCATTGTCTGGGTATTGTTCTTCAGCTTCACTGAGCAGCCAAAGTCTCCCAGTTTAATCAGTCCAGATGAGGTAAGAAAGATGTTGGCTCCTAGGAGACACAATTAAACACAATAACACTTATTTAAACAAGAGCTGAATTAAGGTATGAGGGCTTCTCAATATACTCTTGGCAGTTACACAGTGGATAATAGCTGAATTCACACTTAGATCTTTAGCTGTGGATTAAGTGTGGAATGTGACAGCATTAAAGATATTTTGGTAGGTTTGTGTTATCACAAAGTGTACTAGAAGTTGACAAGTGTTCAAAACACAAAGCAGTATGGCAGGCAAATTGAACAGCTTTCCATACAAGCCTACTACAAGAAATTACTCCTTCAGGAATTTAGGAATTCCAGCGCTGCTTCTTGTGAGCATTAGACTCTGAAAAACCTGCTTTATGGCAGAGGCCATTGCTGTGTACCTCCCAATAGGCATCTGCTGAGTCAAGACAGATGATATCATACTTGTCATCAAAAACAGTGTGGCCAGCAGGACAGGGAAGTGATTGTCGCCCTGTACTTGGCACTGGTGCACCTGCACCTTAAGTAACAGGTCTGAGTCCCTCATTTCAAGAAGGACATTGAGGTGCCGGAGCAAGTCCAGAGAAGGGCAACAAATCTGGTGAAGGGTCTAGAGAGTAAGTCCTATGAGGAGTAGCTGAAGGAGTTGGGGTTGTTTAGCCTGGAGAAAAGGAGGCTCGGGGGTGACCTTATCGCTTTCTACAACCACCTGAAAGGAGGTTCAAGCTAGGTTGGGGGGTTGATCTCTTCTCTCAGGCATCCAATGACAGAACAAGAGTCAAGCTGCACCAGGGGAGGTTCAGGTTAGACATCCAGAAAAATTTCACTGAAAGGGTGGTCAGGCTGCTCAAGGAGAGTGGTGGAGTCACCATCCCTGGAGGTCTTCAAGATATGACTGGACTTAGTGCCATGGTCTAGTTGGTGTGGTGGTGATCGGTCAAAGGNGTGCACCTGCACCTTAAGTAACAGGTCTGAGTCCCTCATTTCAAGAAGGACATTGAGGTGCCGGAGCAAGTCCAGAGAAGGGCAACAAATCTGGTGAAGGGTCTAGAGAGTAAGTCCTATGAGGAGTAGCTGAAGGAGTTGGGGTTGTTTAGCCTGGAGAAAAGGAGGCTCGGGGGTGACCTTATCGCTTTCTACAACCACCTGAAAGGAGGTTCAAGCTAGGTTGGGGGGTTGATCTCTTCTCTCAGGCATCCAATGACAGAACAAGAGTCAAGCTGCACCAGGGGAGGTTCAGGTTAGACATCCAGAAAAATTTCACTGAAAGGGTGGTCAGGCTGCTCAAGGAGAGTGGTGGAGTCACCATCCCTGGAGGTCTTCAAGATATGACTGGACTTAGTGCCATGGTCTAGTTGGTGTGGTGGTGATCGGTCAAAGGTTGGACTCAATGACCTTATGAGATTTTTTTCCTTAATGATTATAAGGTACGATATAAATGGAATTTAGAGCATTTTATTACATGCACTACCAAACACCTACTCCTATTGCACTCTGCTTCCTGAGTAATTTTCGGAGGAGTGCTACTGTTAAAATCATTGGCTACACTGCCCACTCACATTAGAACAAAGCTTCCTAGCATAGTTAAAAATCTCCAAGAGGAATCTGCAGTTGGCTTCAAGTCAGTTGCTCAACACAATACTGCAAAATTAGCCAAGTGGTTTTGACAACCTGTCGTTCTCTTTAATTCAACATCCTGCCAAAATGCATGCTGACAGCCAACAGAAAACAGGTAGGACAAGAGTTTACTATATATGTCAGGCCAAAGCCTGGGTTCTGCAAGTATCACAATGAAACCACAAGTCGACTGCAAGTATCACCTGGCAGAAACAGAGCTTCAGCTGTGATCTCTCTTGAGGAAAAAAGGATGATATGCACAGAAGAACACTATACACCTAGTCTAGGAACAGACATATGCTGGGGATTTCATTACACACAGACTCTACCCAAGTCATACAAAAGATTAATTAAAAGATTGCTCATGTGAATAAAACCTTCTGAAGTTTCTCACTTTTGTTCCACCTTGAACATAGGTCAGTGCAGTTCTTGGCTGCTCCTCCTTTTTGTTATGTTCTTACTTAATGACTCTTTCCAGTTAGCTTGGCAGGCATCCCCAAGATATTCATAGAAAATATAAAGAATCCTCAAAAAGCTCAAATTAAAAAAAGGCAGTGCAGGGTCAATGATGCCAAAATCCTGCCCGTTACTCAAAGGGCTAACTACTGTAAGAATGGTTGATAATTATTTAGTCCAAGAGGAGTTACACAGAACTGCAATTAAAGGGGGAGCAAAATCATTAACCAAAACAAATTCCAACCTTTAGTTACTACAGGCTTTTATAAGTTCTGAAAGAAGATCTAATGTTCAGGGAATACAACTCTTCTGCACATTATGTCCATAGGTTTTCCACTCCCATCATTCAGATGCCTACACATACTCCAGAATTCTTTGGCTGGATTCTGCAGTTTGCCGTCAGAGGGACAGACGTGTCCAAAGTCACTCTGCAATCACATGTACGTGTAATTGAGCTGGGTAAGACCATCCCTCAGCTTCCTGAATGAATGAGAATCTAGAAACATACAGAAGCAGTTCAAGAAGGCAGCTTGATGGGATACAGAGTCCTGACATGATAAGAGTGACAGCTTCTTTGTCCTTTGAACTACTGCCAACAGCTTTTCTAGTGATTTTCAAGCAGTTGCTTGTCAGAGAGAAAGTAGGCGCACTTAGCCCAAAGAGCTTGGGAAAAATGGCCAGCACTAGCAAACACTTTTTCAAGGATGCTTTGACAGCATTCTTCCATTCCTCAAGAAAGCACCATGAAAATTTCACGGAAGAGTACAAAGCAGTTTGCAACTACTACAGTGGGTGGAGCCTGACAGTGCTGAAGTGCAACAATCTCTCTTCTGAGTGAATGTAATGCTATTGGAACAGTTTCATTTCATACAGTAGAACCTACTTCCAAGGCCTTTCAAACCAAAGTTTGTCCTTTTAATAAAAAATAATATAATTTAGCATAAGTGTTACCACGAAAGCTGTTGCGAGCCCTCTTCCTGAAAGCACCTGGAACTGTCAAATGGAACAAAGCACTAAATCAAAGTTCCACCAAGCAGAAAGAGACAGTACTTGGCTCATGTTGCTGACACTTTTCTGTCAGCTGAATAAGGCTTCCACTGCTGAAGCCTCTGTTATTGAAGATGCTTGTTCAGAAACCAAGACCAGACTCTGGAAGAAGTCTTTAAAAAGGGTGTCCTTGTTAAAGAAAACCTGAACAGAATCCAGCAGGACCTAGGTAAAGAAAAGATGACAAAAGGGCAGTACTTTGAGGATAACCAATGCTCTTTACCTTTGACAGTTAATGCTACTGGGAATGTAACAAAATTCCTACCATATCTGCATGGTTAATAGGCAAAATAAAACCAGAGACGACAACTAAAAGAGCAAAAAGGCACCACACGCCCATCTGTTCCTTCTCTCCCCCTACACATACACTATCAAAAGCATCTTCACTGGATGTACTAGGCAGAGGCCAGAGGTTGCCCAGTTCTGCACCGCCCTCCTGCTGTTATACCACTAGACCTGCTGGGAAGACTGCAAACAAAGAGCAAATGGCAAAAGCCATACTCCTGCTAGAGAAAACAACAGCCATGACCTAAAGCATTTAAAATCAAGTTTCACACCCTTTACCTCTGCCAAATCAGCCCCATGGTAAGCACAGTGAAAACTGTACTATCATGATAGTTCAAAGGTTTTGGTGAAAATCCTAGGAGTCCAAGGAGCAGGACCAAAAGCCTCACTAAAAGCTGTGGCATAATCCCAGAAAAAGAGGCAGCTCACAGACATTCCTTAAGCAGTGCAGCAGCCAAACTGATTCAGGAAACAAGCAGGGCAAGTTCTACTCTTGGATGAGAAAAATCAGTTTTTGCATACTCTTAGAAAGCATGACACATGCCCAAAGTCTCCTGTTAAACAGTTTTCCATTTCTTGCTGAATGACCTTCCTTGCCTTGTACTCATCAGGAAGACAAGGAATGGCAGGAGTTCTGAGCTAACAACAAAGTTAACAGGGAGACAATAACAGAGTAGCAGTCTGATGAAGACTTTTCTGGCCTGGAGCATCTCATTTACACATTCCTGATTTACTAAAACTTCCTTCATTTTCTGTGTTCATGCTGAAAACACAATGCAAACACCCTTCTCTCCTAAAGAGAATGCACAAAGCATGGCTTCTCTGATTAATTCCTCTCAATTCAGCACTTATGAGACCACACCTTGAGTGCTGTTTTTATGCTCCCCAGTACAAGCCAAACAATGACATACTGGAGCAAACCCAGGAGAGCAGCATGAAGATGGCCAGAGGGCTGGGGCACACAATATACAAGAAGAAGCTGCAAGATGGGTTTGTTTAGCTTGAGGGAAGCCTGGGGGAGTGTGTATGCAGGGGAATTTACTGCAGTTCTCAGTTGTGTAATGGGAGGATATCAAGAACATGCAACAAACTTTTTCCTCAAAGGTACACTGTAAAGTGATATAGGGCTATGGACACAACAGCAACCTTTGCAAATTCTAGCAAGGTATCAAAAAAGGTTTCTAACAATAGGGATAGGTCAGTCATTGGAACAGAGCATCTCCCTCCCTGGAGATAACACATATATCTCAACAACGAGCAATCTGATCAAATTTGACATTGGATCTGACGCTGAGGCTGGAGCTATTTAGAACAGAGAGCTCAAAGAGATGTCCACAGGTTCGCTGCAGCATTAAATACGCCATCACTCGATCACTGTGCAGAACAGCTTCCTGACAAAAAGTGAAGTAATTCCAACCACGGAAACTGGGCTTAGCCACAGGGGTTAAGATTCAATACCCAGAACAGAGATTAAAAGAGTATCCCAAAAGACTAACTTCTGCTACATACTAGCACCACCTACTTTTCACATAGATGCAGATTAAACAAAACCAGTACACTCAAATGTAACAACCAGTCAACATGACCCTGCTTGCCCTCACAACCATAGGTCATGTCAAACCAAGGTTTTTGGCAGCTGTATCTTCATGCTTCACCCTCACTGACCTGGATGCCACAACAGCACCTTGAAAGACAGTGGTGGCACAGGGAGACACTACTAACCAGAAGACTCTTTATTTCTGAGCACAAGGTACTTGCAGGCACCAACTGTGAGATACGGATAAACTATTACTGTAAGAATTGTTTATTTGCTGCTAGAAGAAACAGATCCACAGTAATGTTTAGCAAACTGGCCATGAGAGATATAGCATGATCTGACAGCAAGATTTTCATAGAAAAGCAGTTTTAACAGTCTGAATGATATATCATTCTTCCCTATGAGAAAAATAAAGAGTACCTGTCTACACAAGAGCTAAAATTAAAACCAGAGTGTTCTTTACCGCTGTTAGCCTGAAAACTTGGGGATGCAGTGTTAGCATAGAAGGAGACAGAAAACAAAAGCCTTCCAATGTAACATCAGATATCCTTCATAAAAATACCCTCTGTGGTGTGCCTGCATGTTCTGTCATGAAGTTTCAGGAAGTTCTATACGCAGATAAGTCTGCAGTGACCCTCTGTTTATAACTGCTCTTACTCTTAGGAAATACCCCAACATTTGATATGAGGAACCTGTTGCAACAGAAATGCCCTCATATAACACACCATTACAGTTCTGTTAAACAGCTCTTCTCACTTATGCATTTCCCTGAAGATCAGAAGACCTATTTGGAAACATATTCAGGTATCAGCAATGACACTGAGCAGCACAAAAGAAATCCCTATCAGCCAGCCTTGGATTATGATCACAACGAGCTTCCAGGAGAGCATAATCCAGCTAAGCAAAACCTGGACATGGAATGATCAAGAAAAGGGCAAAGGAGGGCACTGAAAAGCACAAAGGGGAATCCACAACTGGAAAGAAACCTTTGGTGAGGAAGGAGAACCAGAAAAGGTAAGATTGCTGGGGAATGGGAGTGAGGGAAAGTGTTTTCTAGGGAAAAAAAGCCAAAACTGACTCAAGAGTGGCCTACCTGGGTGGAAGGCCTCTGGATCGTAGATAGTTCTTTTCCCAAATGAGAAGCACGAGGCCAAAGGACCAAGAGCAACTGGGAACCTCCTACACTGCTGCGGTGATTCAAAACCCTGTGAGCAAGAGGGACATAGAAACCCAGCATCGTTGGGTTGCACTGCCTTGCCATAAAATGAGCATTTGCAGGGCACATTGTGTGCATTGTTTCCCCTGCCTTTGGTTAATTTTCTGCCAGTGGTGAGCAAAGTATGCCAGACTAACAAAACCAAGATAACTAGACATGGAGGATGTTGTTGGAAGGCGCAGGAAAAGAAAAATGAACCTGGAATGAGGACTGACACTGAGTGCCTTAAACACATGCCAAAACCAGCCCCCCTTTAGTTACTGTAGTTCATGTTGGCTCATTTTATAAGCAAATACTGACAGCCAGGCATGAGAAGATAAATGTATGGGAAAAAAACACACTAGGTAAGTAATTTTAAGATATCCCTTTAACTTCCTTTAACAATTACTATGTTTAATCAACCACTCATCTGAAATCCTAAACCCTTTGGGAAAAAGGAATCACAAGGAAAAGTTCTGATGCACAATTCTAGCACTGTACACTGCTTGTCAGCTCCAGAAAACACCACTGTTATTTGCACAGACAAGAAGAAAAATAGCATTACATAACTCGGTACATTATTACTAAAAACACAAGGACTAAGAATTAAGATTGTTTTAACAATTATCCAAATTCAACAACCTCCAGAGAAACTATATAAATCATGGGCACAATTGATGAGTTTGAAATGACAACTGTGAACATTTTTTATGATCTACACTTAAAAAAAAAAAGAGCATGTAACTAGCCAATAACTTGTACACTGAAAAGTTAGTGGAAGGCTTTATACATTTGATGGCTGTATAGATAATGCACACTAAATCTGCAAATATGTTCCCCGATCCTTCCCCCTGCTCTCATCTACCACACTGAAACAAAAACATTACCTTTTTGGGTTAACATTACCTTTAATGTCTCGATGAACAATACCATGTTCATGTAGTACATTGATAGCAATTGTGATTTGCTTTGAGTAGAGCCTAATGACATGTTCCTGAAGGCCCAGTTTTGATACCTCCTCCAGAGTGCCCTCATCACAGTACTCCATGAAGATGTACATTTCTTCCTGTTATGGGAACCAAATCAGATTTGATATGATTTTTTATATTGTATTTTTTTAAAATGCTGAATTAGGATTAAGTTTACCTTCCATCCTTCATTGTTCATGGAAAGACCAATGAAAGTATCATGTAATGTTTTCATGGAAGTATCTCTTACTGTGGACTATCTAATAAACCATCTCTTCAGAACTCTATTTTCTCTGGCATGCTGGAACCTAATATATTCTATTGCATAGCTATGGAAAAATCTCTGCTACATATCCATCTGCATCACTTGTACCTAACTAATACTATTTGGATGTATAAAAACCCATCACTTTGGCATCAACAAGAAGACACTGGAAATCTTGCAGGTATATTGCATAGAAATCCAAAAAGATACTTCACTTAATTAGAAAGAAAAAAAAAAACAAGCCCAAAACATCTAGGTTTTATCTCCTCTTACTCCCAGTTCCTACAATATCATGTGTTGATTGCTTGACATGAGCAAGCTTTTTGTTGTTTTCTGTGGCTTGAACAAGAAAGCCAACTCTAACTCACTTTAAGGAAAAGTAAGGTTACTGTTCTCACCCTCAGTCTCCAAGCCCAGCCAATTTCAGCCAGACTCGATTAATATAAAAAGATGACAAAGACACTGAGCTCTTAGAAACTAGTCTGAGAAACCAATGACCCAGTGGCACAGACACCCAACTTTGTGTCCCCAAGTACTGAAATGCAGACAGAAAGCAGCCTTTGTCCCCTTTTAAGCCAGCAGTGGGTCAGCAAATCAACTAATTCACATTGAGCAAATCAGTCAAACCCACTCGGCACTTCCCAGCCAGACACCAGGATTCAAGACTCAGTGCAAGTGGGAAGAGCATGTGGGAAGCAGAGAATAATGAAAGGTTGGGGATTGCAGCATACAACTCCAGAATCCAACTCCATAAGAAAAACACATTTCATTAGTTCTGCTGCTCAAGCAAGAATACTTGTTTTTTCCTTCGGAAGAGGTGCTAGCTGAATTCCAGTACTTCTCTGGCATCAAGACTTAATTGCCAGCACTAAATTTTTCCAGGAATCATCATGATATGATACCACTACAACCTTTACTGCTAACAGTGACAGGTTTTAGCCTGTCTAGCCTTTATCTACACAAAGAGGTTACCACACCATACGTGATACAGCTTGCTTTTAGAGCAGTTCAACAGAGTAGCAGCATAGAAGAGCTCCAGCATTACTCGTTCAATTTACTTATTGTGAACCTTCTCTCTTTATGTACCAGTTCCAAAAACTTTCTCCAAACTATGTTTCAGAGGCCTCAATATTCAGAGAAAAAGACACACTGCTATTCACAGAAATAACCAGACAATGAAGATGAACTAGAATGTTCTCAAGCAAAACTTCCAATAACACAAAGCTTCTTAAAATTTTCTCTCTGCCCCATAAAAAGCCCCAGTAATCTATGTTTTCTTACCCTGTGGAGCTCCACGCCAAAATAACGAACCAGATTAGGGTGCTTGATGCCTTCAAAAATCTTCAGTTCGTCAGCTGTTTCTTTGATGGTTTTGTGATCATTAGGTTGAAATCTTATCTGCAAGAAGATTTGTCATTACTTTGCTATTGTTTGAAATTAATAAGGAACAAGGGGAAAAAAGAAAAAAGGCAAACAACTCATCCTGAACTCAACACAAACCAAAAAGCAGCTAAAAAAAAAAAAGGCACTTCCATTTTTTTTGTTTTAAATAGCATCATCACACAAAATGCCCCAAAATACTATCCCTCCCTAGACTTAAAGCACACTAAACAATTTCTGGAAGATAACATAGAACTATGATGATTTATAAACTTTGTACGAGCCAAATGCTGTTACTTAAATGTATAAATACAAATGTGCACATATACATCTCTTCCGAGCTTGCCTTCCAGCTTAAATGTGGTACATAGACACAGTACAGGAGAATCTGAAAGCAACATCAGTGACGGCTATCATTGAAGAAAGACTTGCTGCCAGGCACTTCATCACTGGAGATTCTAAGGGATTTCTTTGGGGGTTTCTTCACTGAGAATGAGGCAGGTACAAGGAAAAGGTGTGGCACAGAACAAATACAATTACTTTTTGATGAAAGAAACAGGTTTTCATTACTTCTCCTACAATATATTGTGATGGATTGTTCATGGAAGAAAAAAGTTAAAGTTTTCTGAAAAACTGATTTAAAGCTTCTAATTGCACAGACATAAGCAGAATGAATAGCAAGTTATAGAAGATACTACTTTTACCATACTGGTAGAAAGCAGAAGCTTCATTAATTGAGCGCAGGACAACTGCTAAAGAAATAAATGAACACATTTTGCCTTTGGTTGCTAGGATGTTATGACTGTTGTGCTCTGTAAACAATTCCAGGATACAGTTTGTACTCAAAAAGTGGTCAAATGAAATATATGAAGATTATAAAAAGGTGACAAATGACACTCAAGTATTTTATGTATTTTCTAATACACAGCTGCAATACTATGCATTTGTAGTAGAGTTTGTATAAGTTGAAGTAATTTCAATGATACTGTGGTTAAGACAGTAAAGTCTGAAGAAATCTTGAGGCAAGGGTAGGGGTACACAGGGGTTTTAAAAATAAATAAATGTATCTTCTTCCAAGTTATTCTTAAAGAAATACAGAAAAGCCTTTCATCTGGAAGTTGCAAACAGTTTGCATATAAGCCTATGTTTAGCCTACTAGTGAAATGTCTGTCAAACAAGGTGTATTTATAAACTTATTTGAGCTTCTTGCTAAGAAGTACACACATGCTAATCTGTAGAAAGCACCTGAATCTAGAAAGGAATTTTGAATTCCAGAAACGGAGTGCTACTGATCAGGGAAAAAAATGTTATTTCATCAGGAGAAAAAAAGATGTAGCAGGTACAAAATTTTAAGTGTCGTTATTAGTCCATGAATGAGTATGGTACAAGAAGTTAAGCACAAGCCCAGTCTTGCTTTTCCACATACTGGAGAACACATAAGTATTGTGTGTGTGGAAGAACTGGCTCATAAAATGTAACTGCTGTAGCATCCAATACTGGCATGGTAACTGTTATGAACAGTTGATGCTTGCAGTTGTCTGAAGATGTAGAAATGTATTAAAACTATACCTTTCTTTTTTTTTAGAGGTGTTGTAGGGGAAATAGGTCTCTACACCTACATAGCTTTACTTGCTTCTATCCTGAAAATTAGATTTTCTGTACCCACCAGGTTAGTCAATTTTTCTGACTCAACCTAGCTCACTTAAACTGCAGGAGAAGTTGAAAAACATCTGATGTTACACTTCCTACCTTTTGCTCTAAGGAATGAAGAAAAAACTAATAAAATGTGAGGGAAAACACTGCAAAGTAAAACAAATTTGTGTACAGTCTTCACTAATCTTTCAAAATTATTTTAAGATCTCTTAATGGAGTTCACATACATTAAGTAAGCATTAATTAAATTCACAACATCCCTATAAGATTAGTAAGAAACATTATCCATTTTACATAAATTTAAATTGAAAGTTAGAAACTGAAAAAGCTCAAGCAACTCATGGAGGAAAAAGTGGTAACAGCAGCTGTGGCTACATGTAGAAAAATCTGTCTTCCCATTCTTTCCCGGTTAACACCCAACAGTGTTCAGAAACCCTCAGTGCCTGCTAAGTCATGCACATGTAGTTTAGAAAAAAAAACAAGGGCAGCAGTGGTTCTTGTATACACAGTACTCACTTCCTTCATAGCCATCAGCTCTCCAGTGTCAACACTGATACAGGTATAGACCTTCCCATACTGGCCTTCACCTGCAGAAGTAAAGACAAATGACACTACATTCAATAAGCAACAGGTACAACAATTGCAACAAGAAAATATCACCAAGAACAGCTTGTCAACGTTCTTTACCTGTATTTTAAACTTCAAGTAGCTTTTAACTGTAACATCTAATACCACATTCATAGACCTGAATTGAAGCTGATTAAACATTACATTAAACATTACATTAACGGGCTAACCTGAAAGAAAACATCTCACGAACTTAAGGATTTTCCCCCAAAATCCCAAGCCAGAGAGTAAAAAGGGATCACATGCAGGAAGCAACAATAAGATTGGTGAATTAAATCCCAAAGTTTGAGCTCATTTCCATCAATATTTCTGGTTCTTCCAAATGCAGAACTCAAACATTTTATCAGATTAAACACATGCAGATATCACAGGATTTTGTCCTAACCAAATCATTCTCATTTTTTGTTTCTTATTTGATCAATGAAAACTTCATGGAAGTTCTACATTAAGAAAATCCTAGCTGCAACACTATCTTGTATTTTAACGTTCTTGTTTCATGAAGTAAAGGTGATATTACCCATGTGGAGACCCATGATTTTCAAAGATGAGATTCCCCTCGAAAATACTATGTTTGGTATTTTAGCCTGATAAATGAATAATGGACATACCAATTTTGTTTCCTCTCTGCCACTTGAAAGTCACTTTTCTCAAACCTACGTGCATGACGTTATCGTAAGATTTTGGAGTGTCACAAACTTGGCCAATGATGTTCTTCCTTCTCATCTCTCTGTATCTCCTTTCTTCAAACAACTGAACAGACTTTTGGACAGCTTCCATTGGTGCTTGCTTGGAAGCAGTGTCTAAAAAGAGGAATGAACAATTTCCTTGACTGAGAAATATTCACTGTCATATTTTGTTAACATTTGATATCACATGAAGTGACCCAAGTTAAAAGAAGACTATTTTGGGAGTCTAATTTAAAGTAGGAAAAGAGTAAGACATTTTAATAATAAATATGAAACTAGCACTTACAAATCACATATGAAACTAAGCTAAAATGAGAATGCTGGTACTTTGCTAATCATCTCTTACTTGATTCAATGAAATTAAATGTGTGAAATGCAACACACTTCTTTGCATGTGACCTGTAACTAAGCTCCGACAGTGGAAATATGTTAGGGTCATTAAGAGCAGTAAGGAAAGAAGGACAGGTAAAGTTTTGCTCTACAGATATGAGAGGTTTCTTGAAAAACCCATAGCATCTGTTATTTCAAACATTTAGATATATTAGAAACTCCAGCTCTCAAGTCCTGAAACAGAATCCTTTTGAGGCCATGTTACCTCATCCCATCCTTGTAAAGCACAAAAACTGCACACCTGTCACTGCTGACACCAGTAGTCTAACCTGTTCCTAACAGTCTCCAAAAGATGGAGATACTGATACTCCAAAATGATATATTCTACTCCCCACCTAAAATTAATGCTACATCCTCTACACTAAATATGCCTTGCTGTAGTTTTAAGTCAAAATCTTTGTCTTATTCATGGTGGACAGTAAAACCAGCTCCCATTACAGCAGCCTTCTAGAAATATTCAAGTTTTCCCTCATTTCTTCTTTGCTAGTTTAAACAAACTCAAATTCCTTCAGTATTTATATTCTGAAAAAAAGTAAAACTTCTCTATTTCAGAACAAGAATTTGTAACTCCTCCTGCGTTCTGCCTAAGCCACATAATGAGACTGCTTTTTAATGAGACAAATTTTTTTCTACTGTTTCATGAGGCTCCAACCTGCCACAATATACACAAGCAAGCTTCGTGTATATGTATCTGTATAGTACAGGAATGGCTGAAGTAACCAAGTTACTTCAAATTTCATGAAAATAAGCAGCAGGACATAGAGGAAAGGACTCCGTAACAGCCTTGAATTTAGGAAACAGGGTGGGATCACACACTATTAGACATCCAAAATAATAAAATCCCCACACTGGAGAGAGATCTTGGGAAGTGAGGAAGTGCTTCCTACTGTCATGCAACTCATAATTGAGCTGAAGAGGGATGGCAAACTTCTGCAATTCTTATACAGTAATGAATTAATTCAACTTTGTAGAACACTGCTAGTATCTTTCAGAGCCTGAAAAGAATTAATTTTTATGAATTACTCACACCTCAGAGCATACACCTTGTTATTTTGTTAGCAGTATCTTATACTTGTCATCAAGATTTTATTTTTCCTCCATCCTATGTGTAGAGCTGTGAAAACCTCTCCACAATCAGCAATAAAATTCAATCTTTGAGTACTTTTAGCACTAGTTTAACAGACATCATAGCGCTCCTAAACACTTACCTTTGGTCTGGTTGATTAAAGTTCTGAGCTCCCAACTCCGCCGGGATGAACCACTTGAATCTCCTTTTGGATACAATGGCTCTAGAGAAATAACAGTGTGAGCACAAAAGTAGCTTTAGCTCATATTAAGGATTATGCCACTATATTCAGCAGAAGCTGAGATCTTATATGTCAGGACTAACATACCCTACATGTATAGCAACATAAGCTCTTGAAATCAAAAAATTAATTTCTCTTTAAAAAACAAATTATTATATAAAATTTAATTTCTATAGAAACAGAGATCTCCCTCCAGAACTGAGGGAAGCACTTCAAGCCAGGGCACTCAGATTCAAATATGCAAAATATCCTTAGAATAAGGCTTGTATTCATTCCAATTTAAGCCAGCTTCCTCTTCATATAGATACATAAAAACTGGAATAGGCACGAGGCAGACAATATTTTCAACATTTGCTTAAAAACAGTAAGATTAAAAAAAAAACCCACAAAAATCACACCTCTTAATACAAATTTTTAAGGCATTTCTCTTTGAAATCCAGAGTGGATGACCACAGTATCAACTCTACTTTGCTGCAGATTTTGTACTTCCTCTTAATTTGCAAAATCAATCTTTCAAGGTATTTGTTGCAATAAATACCACATATAGAGGGGCTAGAGAAAACTGACAGAGGAGCCCTAATCAAGACATCAAGTCATACACCCACTAACTTTTTCCAGGATTCAAGTAACAGCAAGTATTTGTAACATGAATACTGCAGTGATAAAGAACTGGACAGAAAACACTTCACTGTCCTGAAGAGTCCAGTTCATACCTCATTAACAGTGTTTCAGAATTTACTGTCAAATGGATTATATAATTCAGAAATCATGTTACTAATTTCATTTTGAACACTGGAACTTAGCAAGACATCAGGAAATCTCTTCAGATACAGTTCAGAAACAATGTGAAAGGCAAGAGGATAGTGGATATGTCTGAAAACAAAGAACTTACTCTGACAATATAAGCCTAAAAGTTAAAAATCTAAGATTTCTGAATGCAAAGAGGTGCAAAAAATTTCTGGAAAGGGTAAGAACTAGGAACAGAGAGAAACAGGTTAATGACAAACCATCTACACATCCAGGTCACAATTTGTTACTGTGACAATCACCTTCTCGCTCTTCAGTGGGACTGGAGTGACGACTAAGGGATCTGAACTGCAACTCAGCTGCTATTGAAGCAAGTCGATCATTTTCAGGGACACTGGAACCCCTATAGAAAAGAGCCATCATACTAATTAATTTGTCATTAGCATTTATTCAGTGCAATGCTAATTTAGCTGCAGTTTTGAAGAGACGGAACCTCTGAAGCCTATAGAATATAAACAATGAAA
Organism: Sclerurus mexicanus; assembly: GCA_013396755.1. Taxonomy (NCBI): domain Eukaryota; kingdom Metazoa; phylum Chordata; class Aves; order Passeriformes; family Furnariidae; genus Sclerurus; species Sclerurus mexicanus. The sequence continues at coordinate 353,840 of VWZF01006294.1, read as the reverse complement.
ACAGTATGAAAGAAAAAATGATGCTGAAGTGTAAACTGAAAACCCTTTCTATGCTATTTTTCCTCCAAATGAAGACTTATTATATGATTTTAGTTATGCCACTCTATGAAAAAGCCCTAAGCTTCCAAACCATAAACCACTTCAAACTTGCCTTGCCAATAAAAACAGAATCCATTTTCATTACTTGTAGCCTACTACTAAGACAGCTGCAGCAGGATGCAGCTTGTGTAGGTTTGGATATACAATGAGAAGTGATTCACCTGGGTGATAATGTGAGCCACATCATCAGATGAAGGGTGGTAACGGAATTCATATGTGCCTAGTGCACTGCAAATACAGTCATAGCCTATAGTCATTAAGGCAAAACTAGAGGGAAGAGATAAGCTGGTTAGCAGGGAGGACACTTAAAAAGACAGCAGCTTGACTGCTGGGAGGCCCAAGTTCTTCCACACCGCACAGAGTAGAATCAGATGCCTCAGAATAAGAGCCAGATGAATAAGCATTCTGAACAGAAAGGAAAACAATACTGAGAGAAATGAGACAAATTCTTAGATCTCCATGCATCTTTCTCCAGCCCTAGACATCAATCAATACACTCCTGTTTTAGAGCCATAAATTGCTTGTGTAAGTCTTTCCACCATCACTTCCTTTTGGATAAGGCTCCCTTTTTAAAGTATGATGGGGAAGAATTGTTACTGATGCCTACTTAAACATAATGCTTTAGAGGTATGAGCTAAATATTACTGGAAACCAGGCAACATTGTTAAATCCTTCACTGAAAGCTAACAACTATAAAAAGATGAAAAATAACTGGCATCACGAAGTGCACACACATACCTAGAAGAGGACATCCCTATAGCCCTAAAGTTGCTTCCAAATTGTATCTGATGACTACCTATGAATAGTTAAAAAAAAAAAAAAATCAAAAAACCAACAATCTTTGAGAACAGAAGCCAAAACTGAAGACATGAAGACACCCTATTCCTGTGCAAATGTTCTCCATATGTTTGCTTTGCACTCCTTACTACTGCCCAACTAGATTTTGTAAGTTTGACCGGGAGCTGAAACTAAACTAGTGAAAATCCTCATTATTCTTCAGAAAGCTGAGGGTTTAATCAGCCAGAAGGCTAAGGTGGTTTTCAGCACATACAGAGCAACAATTCCTGATGCACAAAATGCTTAAAAAGAAGCAAAGCTAAAGCACTTCTAAAATGAGGCAGCAGCTGAACAGAGGACCTTAAGTACCACAGCTGTGAATGGAGGTATCTAAAACTCATTTCAGGCCCATCTTAGTCACCCAGATGTTTATTGTTTGTGTCCAGAAAGACTGTATGCACACTTTAGACAAAAAGTATAGTAAAAGAGAAGAACAAGAATATTGATACATTTTGGTTTCAGGCTTGAATAAATAAGAAAATGATGAATAATAACCCCAGCTAGCTCAGAAATTAAATATCTATACAGGTTATTAGCATGAACATGGTGTAAATGTATAAGCATCGGAAAGCTCAATGTAAACAGCCAGGTATCGCTGCTTTTGATATTAATTTCCAGTTATACTAAACTGATTTTTTCTTTTGGTAAAGAAAAACTTCACCGGAACTATGGTGGCATTTGTGCACTATGCACTGCCTAGTACAATTGATTTACAAAGTTCCTACATTCAACTTTTTATAGATATTTCATGCATATAATCATGTCCTAAGTGTCTAAAGAGTTTCTGGAAGTGTACAAAGTTTAGGTCTTTGTGCTATTCTAGCAGCTGGAATATAAAACCACAAAATGCTTTCTTGATCCAAAAGACTGCTTTCCTCTTTTGGAGCACAAATAAATTAAATCCATAATTAAGACTGCAATGTGTTAAAGTCTGCAACTGCCTTTTAACTATACTAAAATGAAAAAATGTTTAGAAATGTATTACATCATACTTTTTGCTTTCCTCAGTAAGCAAAATCCCTAAAAATCCCCAACAGCTTCAAAACTCTTTCTCTGCTTTAGTATTTTTTTTCTTCAAAAATCCTTCCTAGCTCACACGGGGTATTAAATGCTACTTAAAAATCCAGACAGTGCATGAAGAAAACAGTAAGATGATGAAATATTTTATGAATAATAATCAGAAAAGTAAAAGCTGAGAGCTCTAAGAAAAATACAAGCCTCTAAAACACAGGCCTAGACAACTTGACTAAATTGCTGCACTCACAGCAACTTCCACGTTACTATCCATGAAAGCAATAAGCATTTGATTGCAACTAAGAAGTAGAATTCTCATTTCTTTCCTTCCTAACGACTATCTTCTAGAACTATAACAAAACATCAAAATGCCAACCTTTACACTTTTATCAATATTTGTGTGGAACAAACACACAGAAAACATTAAAAGAATACACCATCACATTCAAGTGTGTCAAGTTATAAACCTGACAGTTGCATGGAGTGGTATAAAATCACAACAAAGCCTACAACTATCTAAAACTAGCTTATCTCCCTCTTGAAAAATCAACCAGCTTTTAAAATATGCCTTGGCTCAAAGTTCTGTATATAGCCTAGAAAAAATCCCTTTCATATGCTGTGTAAAGGCTACCTTAACTATCAAGTGAACAAGTTCCACAACCTCAAAATCATAAACACTAATTAGCCACCACACTGTCATCTTATTAAGCTGCCAGAACCTCTCAGTGAAAACTCTCTAGAATGTTACTTGCCTGAAAGGGCTATTCAAATGCTGCAGACTACTGCCTACTCTGTCTTTTTCAACAGGGGGCTTAAAACAAAAGCATAAAGGATAGATAAGAAAGACATGTAGTCTGAATGACAAAAATTCAGGATGTATTTTCAAACAAACAAAAACACCAACAACCAAAAAAACCCAAAAAACTCCAAACAAAAAGAACCCCACCAAAACAGAACAAAAAAGCCCACACTCACAAGCTGTACACCTACAGTCATACCTTTGCATAAAAACAAACTGAAAAAATTGCAGGAAAGATTATATATAAAAAGTGGCTACTTCCTTCCCTCTTCACAGCTTAATGTGTGCTCCTAATGTGCATCTGGTAATCATCAAACAATGATGGGTTTGCTGGCTAACATCCAAAAATTACTTATTAAAAAATAATTCATAATCAAGTCACATCTCAGTTCACTTCAGTCACCATCAATCTGTTGTTCCCTCACTACCTGTTCTTTTCATTAAGGCCATGTGATACAGTCAGATATGTGTCTCCATTCATATGAGTCTCTGTCCAAGAGAACTTTTGGTAGTCTGCAGTAGAAATAAGAATCCAAAAACTCTAAGATAGTATCACTGTGTAAGAGGAGGATTTTCAAAGTTGGGATGCAGGTCAGGGGAGGAGGGTAAGGAGAAAAATTGGAAGATATGTCAATGGTCTGACTCTGGTATGGGAAGAATAGATACCAACAGTCTGAAATTGTAACAGCCAAACTTTCAAAAATAAGAAAAATACAACATAGGTCTGTAAAAAAAAGAAGTCACTTGTGACAATACAGGAGTGGCTTCTGTTGCATATCCTCATACAGAAATGGTTTCTTTCATATTGCATTTATTCTGTACCACCCTAGGAAGCCAAAGGCATAGCAAGAAATAATAAAAAAAAAAAAAATCCTCCTCTCATGTGTTATATTTTGCATTTGCCACTACATTGTGTTTCAAAATACTTACAGCTGACAATAACCATACCAAAACTGTTAGCTAAAATGAAAAGAAAAAAAAAGGTAGGTCGTTGGGCTTTTTCTATCTTACAGTTATCTTAGTGATTCTATGATTCTAAGTGTTAGTTATCAATACTAATTATTTAGTAAAGTTATACCAATGAGCTGACTGGCATATGTTCATTCCATGGACGTTTTTACTGAGCAAATCTGTAATTTACATCAGAACTGCATGCTTTTAACTACCACATTGTTCGGACATTTTGAATCTGAAAGTGGCCTTATCATTGATTTCCAAGACACACAATTTTGCTCAAGTCACACATGAATGAAGGAGCCAGTGGAAGACATGATGGGAGGGGAAAGCATGGTGCAAATGATCTACTAGGATGCAAGTATGTTGGGACAGTTATATGGGTGATGTACGTAGGATGAGGCTGCTACTTCACGAAGCGGAGCTACCTGGTATCATTTGCACTGCTGACAGGTTTGGGCTGAGCTGAGTCGCTACCGACGGGAGCGGGGCGACTGACAGCAACACTGCAATGGTTCCGTGCGTCACAAGGGACACTCCGCGTGCTGTGGCAAGAAGGAAAACTTCAGGAAACAGTTTAAAAAAAAAAATAGTGTTTGGAGTTGAAAGTTTGTATGATGATGCCTGTGTTAGAAGTTTTTCGGTACATAAAGAATTCCGTGGAATAATTCTTGGTCTCAGAAGCTTCATGAGCTGCCAATATGTACAGTAATAATAATCCTCAAAATAAAAATTGTCAATCTTTAGCGTACTACTAGTTTCTGTCAAGTGACTTCCAAAAAAAGAATCAAGTGTAGAGTTTGTCACTGCCTTCATCCTGGTAATGACGCAGAAATGCCACCATATTTCAGAATGTTACATTTTTAAGTTCTGTGTACACTAAACTACACAAGGCACTGTCATGGGCTCTTACACAGACATTTAAAGTAGGGAAGGAAATAAAAGTTTTGTTAATGAACAGTTTTCACCGAATTACAGCTTTTTACGTTGAAACATTGTTTCCAGGAAAGACAGAGGGGATAAGTATGACTTCAAAGAAAGCATGCACCAATAAAATGGAGGGTGGGCAAGCAGCAAGAAGAAACTGTATTGTGCTTTAAAGTACATCAATAAAGTCTGGATCACTTACATACTAATTTTTTTCTATTTGTTTTGCCCTCAACAGGAAAGAAAATGTGTTCCACTTACTGAAAGTCAGCATAGCCAAGAGAGGATAAAACAGCTAAGAACACTACTAAGGCTAAATACCTGAAGCCTTCAGGTGTAGGGATGATAAGATGAGGATTTGGTGGATCACTATGACATCGAGGCACTTTCACAGGACGGGGACTGTTTCGATGAACAGCTGCAAATAGAAAAACAGATCACATTTATTCAGATGTTGGAAAAAATCTGCTAGATTTCAAGACAAAATTAATTCTGTAAAATAGGAATTCATATTAAGTCTGAACTAGCACATTTTTTCTTATCCTTTAAGAAAAATACAAATTATTCCCGTTTTAAATACATCAGTTGTATGCACTAATACTTCTCATATTATTGTATCTTTTAACTCATCCATAAAATAATAAAAATTCTCCAGGTAATTAAAAACTAGCAATTAGAAAATATGTACATACCTCACTAAAACTACAACTTCATTATTTCAACTTCACAAATTAAAGATAATTTGTTATCTTATTGCAAAATAAATATGAACAAACCAAGTAACAATTAAAAAAGAAACAAACAAAAAAACCATTATGTTCCTTTGCATCAGATTTAGCTCTCTCAGACAATAACAGAAAGCAAAATGAGCGGTGGAAAAAAACTACATATAACAATTTTACTCATACTGATGCCCCCCATGACAGTCTGCCCCAAGGAAATGGTACAAAGGGACAGGAGAAAACCTAAATGAGCCGTCATTATCCTCATGCTTAGATCATTCAGTGCCTCTAACAGTAGCGTGCAGTGTCTTCCCTCAACTTCTCCTGAACTAGTCAGAAAAATACTGTGGCAGTCACATCACAAGACAACTGATCAAACCATGAGTCAGTACTTTCTGCCAGGCTAGGTTCACCTTAGTGATCTGAGCTTCTACCTGTTTGCACAACTAAGGTAAGTGAAAGATGCTAGGGCCAGGTGTTGGTTGTCCTGCTGTAATTCAAAAATACACTAGTGGAAGACCCAGATGGCAGATCCTAACCTACCTGGGTGGAGATAGGCTGTTTCACACAGCAAAAGACAGGATATAACAAGTGGATCCTGAGCTTTGGAAAAAGGGGTGAAGATCACAGTGGGTTTAAGTCCATGAACACAGTATGCAAACTAAGCAGGAAGTCTTATTTTTCTCCTAATCATGAGACAGGCATGGGTATCTGCAATATCTACAGCCAGAATACAGTTTATGTTTATCTACATTTACTTCACATGTATTAAAGTTTCAGACTGCTGTTCAAGTCTGCACCATCCATGTCATCCCTGTGCCTCTGAGAGAAAAGCTGTCCAGCAATTTAGCTTCTGTGTCCTCCTGTATCTGCAATAGCATTTATAAGAGTTTCAGTACTTTGGCATCATCATGTCAGTAATCTAAAATGGGCCTCCCTCTCAACAACAGTATCAAAAATGAATATACAGGTTTTACATCACAGTACAGAATTTGGCTACATTTTATATTAGACTATGTTTCTTTCCAATGGATTGGACTGACTTTCATTGCAAAAGGTTTCTCAGCTATAACACTTTCTCATCAAGATTACATCAAAACTGAAACTTTACTGAAAAACCTCCTCTTGCCAGAGTCAAATTACCCTCCCTTCATGTCTTCTGTCATCAAGTCTGCAGAGGAAGTGGACATCAGAAGAAAGAAACAAAGATGACATGGTATTTTGAAAAGTAAACCAGTCAATGGAGTTGATAGGAAGAAGAGAGAAAAAGTGCTGAGAAAGAGAAGCTTAAAAGGGAGCACAGCTGAGGAAACATTCTTTTTACCAGATACATAATCAAATATGTTGACTTCATTCTAATGAAACCAACAGTTATATCTCTAAAGACGCATTTTACATTATGACAAATTTTATATTGAAGAACTATTTCACAAATCTGCCAACAAATCTACCTCAGCAATAAAAGTCAAACAACAGTAATTATCTGCAGCGCCACAATGACAGTTTGGGAGAGTGAGCTGTAAATGCCTTCTTCAAGTTATAATCACTTCTTTACCCAATCTTTCCCAGAAGATTTGTAAGACTTCACAGGAATTCAAGGATAAAAATCAGATAAAAGCATCTGTAAAGCTTTGAAGTTTCGTGAGTAAAACCACCAGTCAGGCAATAATGGTTTCACAACAATCACAAAAAGATTAAAAATATTTTTATTGGTATTTGTAGCATTTTAAAAATACTTTACGATCAAAATTCTTTAACAGCGGTAGCAAAGCTCCAGAACAAATGCCAATAACTTCTGCCTTACCAAGGTACAAACCTGTAACAGGACTGTGAGGTTTTCCAATAACATGGCCAATGCACTCATTCATCAGAGCTTGTAAACTCTAGAAAAGACAAACAGAAAGTTGTGATGTTTGTTTACAAGAGAGTTGATAAGTCACATGGTGAAGCTCACAGTAACAAGCCCCTATATTCTACCTATTAAACTTGTGGATCCACATTAGGGTTTTGACTTAGTTTTGTCTTGCCTTTTGCCCTCGTTAAAATTACATGAGAGTTGAACAGTGACATATCACAAAGAACATTTCATAATGTAAAGCTAGGGGAACTTAAAAATATCCATTTTTAATAAAATTAAAATCAAGCTTGCTGGAAAAAGCTGTAACAACCTTCTCTACCCTCTCCTCTCCACATCCCAAGAAGACACATTTAAAAAGAACTGAGTGAGAGTATGATGGCCTGAATAACAAGATCAAAGTCGGTAAAACAGTAAATACAAAGCCCTGCATATTGAAAGAAATCCACTTCTCTTATCTACCTGATGCCTAAATATTCTGCAAAAGACTTTCAAAACAGCATCAGTTGAGACAGATAAAGTAGTTTCTTTATTACAAGCTTCTAGGTGCACACTAAAAGCATGCACAGGCACACCAGCCAGATGTTCCAGTTTTTATAAGTTTCCGTAATTAACATACATGATATCTATAACCAACCCGTGGCACCACTTTGCCCTGGTGCCCACCCTCAAAACTGCCCCTTGGAGGCCCTCCAAGGGCTCTGAGCTGACTCTCCTGTTTCGACTCTTAAGTTATATTATTGTCTTGGTTCGAGTTCTTGCAGGTGTTCTTCAAAACAACGTGTCCTTGGCAATGTGATAATAAAAGTTTGGAAATGTGTGAGAAAAATGCTTAGTGACTTCTAAATACCATCTAAAATGCGAGAAACTTAGGAAAACTCATTCAACTTATATAATCCTATAAAGATTTACAAAATACACATTAAAATCCTCATGTAACATAGCCATGAAGCTAGCAAAACTTTCATGAAAGGGCTTTTAATAGTTTAATAATTAAAATCATAGAACTGGTGCTCAGGCAATCTGAGCTTAATTATCAGGTGTACTATCCACTGTGTATGTAACCATGGACAAGTTATTTACTCTTCTGGTTCAATTTACTTGTCAGAACACCAGTGATATGTCTTCAAAATAAGGCAGTAAAATTACAATCTTTGGGAGAGCTGCTATGAAGGCCCTCTTCTGTATGCCAGTCACTCAGAGTAGGCAAAAATTCTTCCAGAAATTCAGAAACTTAGTGAAGACCAGGAACTTGAAGTCAGACTAACAAAACCAGAACTACTGAACTAATAAAGTGTTTAGCTTGGGACCGGCATATCTTACCAACTCAGACTGAGATAGAATCTCAGTTTGAAATGTAGAGTTTCAAATCTAGCCCATCATTATTCCATGAGATCAGGTATTATCTAAGTAAGAGACTAGGTCTGACATTGCCATTTCTAGGTGAAATTCTGTGACTTGTGCTATACAGATTAATCAAAGTGGCTTCAAGTGATAAACTGCCTTTCGGTTTTGGAGATAAAGAAAAAAAATGTTCAAAAATGCAGTTCAGGTTTTGGCTTCCCCCTTTCTCTTCCACTTGCTCAAAGTCTATTTTAAAAACTGTGTAAAAGCAAAAAAAAAGTTGAGGGGCTACTTCCTAAAGCTAATGTATCAGTGTATTCCAAACAGTAGTTTAAGTCTCTCATTAAGGCAGACAACCCTTTCCCAGCAATACACTCACAGGACTAACACAACCTATTAGAGAACTCCAGATAAAAATATATGAGAAAAGACTAAACTACATAATTTCTGTACTATGCAAGATTAATGTGGTTGGCATTCTATAGCACATAGCAAAATGTTAGTGTCGGTGCCTGATTTTTTATTTTGTGGCAACTGTGCTTTCATTTCTCTGTAGTATTGTACCAAGATCAGAGAAATAAATTCTCAGAATTTTATTTCCACAGAAAAAGGAGGAAGGCAGAGCACACAAAATAGCCAGTCAGAGTCTAATTTTTTCCCCGTATAAGGAAAAGAAAGATGTCTTAAAGTCTGTTTCACGTTAGAACAATTTGAAGAAACAATCGTGATTTTTGTGTTCATACCCATAGATGAACTCTGGGTGTGAACTAAGCTTCAGAAGCTCACATTTAGAAATTCATTATGACAACAATAAATTCTAACTTTGTTCAAAAGCTGCTGTCATGTTTCCCAAGATACAAAGGAAGATGGCCTCCCAAGATAGTAACAGCAACTTGTCAGCAAATTGAAAACATTATTGTCAACAGTCACAAACCTACTCTCTTCAGAATATTACAAACCGAAGAGATATCAGCATCAATATACAAGTGATATACAACACCAGTTGTCTCAAAACAGCATCTGTATTCAGACCCTTTATAAAAAGAAACCCTGAAAACACACTGATAGCTTCACAAGCATCTACAAATACATATAAGCAGAATAACTTATTCCATACCAAGAAGTCATCTTCTGGGAGAGCTGAAATAAATGCTGGCTCAATGGCTTGAAGAAAATCAAAACCTTGAGTTGCCCATCTATCTCAAAGAAAAAGAAAAGTTAGAAAATTAAGTGGTCTTTGGCTAAAGCCATCATAAAAGTTTCAACCACATCCAAGAACAGTAAATGATAGTTAATTATTTTTCCTCTAAAATATGATAAAACCTTCATAAGAAAATGGACTAATACGTAAAACAAAAATTCTAACTTTCAATAATATATTTGTCCAATTATATAAAGTCTGATTTTAGCAGAGACACTGCCAAATAAAGTGAGCAGGCCATGCTATATATCACAACCCATATAGTTCATATACTTCAGGAACAGTATCATCAGCTCACACATAGTATGTTTCAGAACAACAAGCCAAACCACTGTGTTCTCTGCTTAAATTCTCCTTTCTGAAACAAGACTGAAAGGATGCTAAAGATTTCATGACTATCTGACTAGCAGTGACTGGGCATCAGTGATTTCTGGCCTAGAGCAGTAAAATAAAACAAATAACTTGACTAGAGGGAGTCGTGTCTTCAGCCATGTGCTCTCCTCCACTGCCTCCTCTTAAACCTACTAGAATTAGCTGCAACCTACAAAATACAAGTAAGATCATGGGATATGCTGAGTTGAAAGAGACTCACATGGATCAGAGTCCAACTTCCAGAGCCCACACAGGGCCACATAAAAGTCAAACCATGTACCTAAGAGAATAGTTCAAATGCTCCTTGAACACTGACAGGCCTGGGCCTCTCACCATTTGCCTGCAGAGCCTGTTCCAGGGCTTGGTCACCATCTCAGTGAAGAACTTTTTCCTAATATCCAATGTGAACCTGCCCTAACACAGATTTAAGCCATTTCCTCATGTGCTGTCATCAGACAAGAGATGAGGCAGTTGCAGACAACAACTCAGTCTCCTCCTCCCTAAGTTGGACAAACCTAGTGTCCTAAAGCGCTCTTCATTACATCTTGCCCTTAGTCCTTTCAACATCTTTTTGCCTTTCTTTAGACACACTGCAATATTTTCACATCCTTTTTAGATTGTGGAGCCCAAAAATGCTCAGAGTACTCAAGCCGAGGCTGCATAAACACCAAGGATGGTACCACCAATTACTTCCAACTGGCTAGCTATACCATGCCTAAGGCATCCCAGGATACAGCTGGCTCTTCTGCCCCCAGGGCACACTGTTGACTCAAAGTTGACCATCAACAAGAACCCCAAGATCCCTTTCTGGAGAGCTGCACTCCAAGCTCTTGGCCCCTGATCTATATGTACATCCAGGGCTACAGCAACCCAGGTGCAAATCCAGCATTCATCCTTGTTATATTTTTTAAGGTTGGTTATTGTCCAGCACTTGTATCTATTAAAGTTCCCTCTGTACCCCTGAGAATCAATGGCTCCTAATTTAGTATCGTTGGCAAACTTGTTTTGTACATACTCAATCCTATGTCCAGATCATTGATAAAAAAAACAGTAAAAAGAACTGGCTCTAAAATTGAGCCCTGAGGAACACCCTGGTGACTGGCCACCAGCCAGATGTCACTCCATTCAGTCCAACTCTTTGAGTCCAATCCTTTAGCTCTTCTAAAAACTACCACGGCAGTAACAAGTTGGCTGTTACCTGGGTCGAGTGCCTCGGCCACTCTCACATTTTGTTAGCACATAATTCATCCATTTTCTGGCAAAGCTGATATACTTGTCTCCAATTTTCTGCCTGAATTCTCCAGACATCAGACGAACAACTTCTTTATGGTACTGCAAGAAACTAAAGATTACTTTTCACGTATTAGTAAGAAGAATAGAAGTAGAAAGTACTGTTTGCAATATCCACTGGACTATCTGGAGGCCAGGAAAACTCTATAGTATGGTAAGTCACATCCTATTCTTAAGACAAAATTATCTTATGCAAGTAGGTGCCTATTTATACAAAAAAGAAAAAAAAACCCAAGAAAAGTATATGATGTGCTATAGTGAGAGGTAGCACTGAGCCATACTGCAGTCTTCTGAGCATGTCAGGCAAGTGCTGATGTTTAACACTATACACATCTTTGAAGAAACATCTTACATAAACACTCAGTTCTGTAATAAGAGATTGAACTGCAAAGTAGGCTTTATTTTTAGTTATATTGCAAGCAACTTTATTCCCTAAAGTAGTTATACAGGTACATTTAAAAATTAAACAAATACTAGCTGTTTCTTATAACACTACCCCTAGAAGTATGTTAGGGTATGATATAATCTTAAAAAAAATTTACAAAGCTCATAGGACTCAAACAGTGAAACAGTTCACTAAAAGCCTCAAAGCTGAACATCTACAGTGCCTGCACTCTAAGGCAGGCACTCAAAAGCTATATGCACTGCATAAAGAACCACCATAAACCTTGAAAGAATGTCTCATAGTACACTATCATGCTATTCTAGGCTGAAAAACTGTCACAAGACAAGTTACACAGGGTGGTAGAGTCACCATCCTTGGAAGTACTCAAAAAATGAGTAAACGTGGCACTTAGCTATATGGTGGCATGGTGGCATTCAGTCAAAGGCTGAATTTGATTATCTTGGACGTCTTTTACGATTCTGATTTCATCTAAAATGCTACCATGCAGAAGCCTACAAGACTAACATGAAATCATCAGGTTTTTAAAAGATTTTTAGAGTTCCAGGCATTGCTAATTTAACAGATTTATCAGATTTAACAAATTCATCCGTTGTTTTCCAATTATTTTCATGTAAGATTTCTGACGTAACACTTTTTATGATATTCTGCTAAAACTGGAAGGTCACAGTTGACTAGAATTTAGCAAACGTGAGGTCCATCTGCACGAAAGACTGGAAGGAGAATCCAGGCAACAACAGAACTGTCAATCTGAAGGTTATGAAGCAGGTCATTTGTAGTGTTATCATGCAACAAGTAAAGGACAATCAGGCAATTAGGTCCAGCCACAACAGGTTTGTGAAAGGCAGCTCCTACTTGACTGACCTGATCTCCTTCTATGACAAGGTAACCCAGTTAGTGGGCAAACTAGCTGCTCATGGTGTGGACAGGTACACTGTTCGCTGCATAAAAAAGTGGCCAGATGGCCAGGCCCAGAGAATGGTGGTGAGTGGTGCTACATCCAGTTGGCTCCCATCACTAGCGCGCGTGCCCCAGGGCTGTTTTGAAGGAAGTCCTGCTTAATACATTTATCGATTATTTGGACAAGGGGATCGAGTGCATGCTAAGCAAGTTTGCAGAAAAAAACAACTTAAGCAGGAGTCTTGATCTGCTGGAGGGTAGGAAGGCTCTGCAGAGGAATCTGGACAGGCTGGATCACTGGGCCAAGGCCAATTGTATGCGGTACAAAAAGGCCAAGTGCTCGGTCCTGCACTTGGGTCACAACAACCCCAAAAAGTGCTGCAGGCTGAGGAATGAGTGGCTAGAAAGCTGGTCAGTGGAAAAGGAGCTGGGGATGCTGCTTGACAGCCACTGAACATGAGCCAGTAGTGAGTTCAGATGGCCAAGAAAACCAATGGCATCCTGGCATGTGTAAGCAATAGTGCGGCCAGCAGGACTGGGGCAGTGATTATCCCTCTGTACTTGGCACTGGTGAGGCTGCACCTTGAATACTGTGTTCAGCGCTGGGCCCCTTATTACAAGGAAGACACTGAGGTGCTGGAGCACATCCAGAGAAGAGCAATGGAGCTGAAGCACAGGTCTGATGAGAAGCAGTTGAGAGAGCTGGGGTTGCTTAGCCTGGAGAAGGCTCAGGAGAGATCTTACTGCTGCTTTCTACAGCTACCTGAAAGGAGTCTGCAGTCAGGTGGGTGTTGGTTTCTTCTCCCAAGTAATGAGCATTAGGAGAAGAGGAAACAGCCTTGAATTGCGTCAGGAAGGTTTAAATTGGGTATTAGGAACAATTTCTTCACTGAAAGAGTGGTCAGGCATTAGAACAGAATGGAAGTGGCTGAGTGCTGGAGATACTTAAAAGATGTGTAGATGTAGACATGGTTTAGTGGTTGGAACTGATTACCTTAAAGGTCTTTTCCAACCTAAACAATTCTCTGGTTCTGTGAATTCTTCAGATTCTCACCGAAAATTAATTACCTTATTTGCACTAATGCAAACCCAGAAATTTCAATTGGTTCTTACCAAAACTACTAGACACACATCATTAAGTTTTGGTTTCCTTACCTCAAACCCAAAATTATAACCCTGAATCATGGCTTCCCGGTAGTATTGCTGCAAAGTGGCAGATTCAGATTCATCAACTTCAGCATCAAACTCAGATGTGAACATGTGATCAACTCTATCAATGGCACTGCTTATCTTATTGCATAGCTGTAATGCATCGTTCTGGGTAACAACAAAAAGGGATAGGGAACACTGAAGTATTATTTATATTCTAAATTGACAAGACTAAGGCAAACATGAATCTAACAATGACATTATTGTAAATAAAAATGTAGTTTAATGCCACAAGAATTCATTCAGTCTTGGAAAAACAAGCACTTTCCAGCAGTTGCACTAAGCAAGTTCTATAATTAACTGAAGTACTATCTTAAATTTTGTTTCCTTGCATGAGATTAACTCTAAAAACAAAGACAGTAAAAGGGTGAGTGGAGAACCAACAAAAAAACCCAAAAGAAACAAAAACATCCAACCAAAACCAAACAGAGAAGAAAGGAGAAAATGAGTTTTACTATCTATAATGTGTTCAAGCCCTTAGTTCTATTTTCACCTTGGTATATGGACACAGATTCTACTGAACACAGGGACTGGATGTCACCACCTCAACCTAACAAATATTTGCCTTTTTGGGTCCTTCAAAACGCAAACAAACAAACAAAAACCCCCACCAAAGAAAACCCTCATCCAACAAAAAAGCCCAACCAAACAACAACCAAAAAAATCACCATACACAAAACAAACAGAAAGCACACACCAAAACCAAGAGAAAATAAACAGACTACCGACTTATACATCACACAGCAACCATCTTCATGTATGGGAAGAAAAGTTGCTTCTTGCAGATCATAGATTTTGATAGTGTAAAATTTCACAAAAAGAAATTCTTTCTTTCAATTCAACTGTGCTCTCATACAAACTTCTATTAATTTTGTTGTTATGAATATTTCATTTGCATTATGGACTTGTTTCCCAATTACTCAGTGCAGAAATAAAGTACAGCAATATAGCTCAAGAACACACTCAATTCATTTCTAAAAACAGAATGAAAATTATACTGAAAGTACACAGAGGACTGTCATATAACTTACAATTGCAGAATATGCCATTAGCTTTGCAATCCAGTCTTATTCCACTTTTTTACTTATCAGTGAGAAAAATGCCATCAGATTCAACTAATAATTTCAAAAATTGCTTACCTTTAGCTGTTGTAGAGCTTTGGCAATGATTGGTTGGCTGGATGTCTGTTCCTGGCACAGAGTTACAAGCCCTTCAATAGACTGCTGGAAAGCTTTTCTCTGACTCACTAGGTGGGCAGATTGAATGACTACAAGGAGGAGGTTATCAACCTAGGAAAAAAAGACACGCCTAGCTCTTATAAACAAAATCGTCTCCATAAAAACATGCCCCGTATCATCAGATTCCAGCCAGTTATTTTTTTAAATTCTAAAATATCAAAGACCTTTCTTGTCACCATTCATGAAAGTCTTTAATTCACTCAGAAAAGTTTGGTGCTGGCAACTCAACTCAATAAACTGTCACCTTGTGAGCAGAGTTCCATCAGGGCAAATCCCACAGCAACTTTTCAAGAGGAATATACTCCTATTCACTTCTGGAAAGCTTTGGGAAACACTGTATTAAGTTATCTTCAGATTAGTTATACACAAAAGAAGTGGCAGCTAACCAAAAGTAATTATATCTTCTCAAAGCAAATGGAAGTAACAACCATCACGTAAACAGGTTTTATCCAAGAAATGTAATATTCTTCAGGACAAAGGTTCATTATTGAACAGGGGAAAAGTATAGATTTAACACACAGTATTTGCTCAGGTTTTGAAAATAATCAATATGTAAGAATGTGTTTTGGAAACCAGAGCTCTAATATTGCAGAAGTCTATAAAAGCACTGCCATACATGGTGCTGCCTTTGCACTGAGTCACATACTAAGCTCTGCTGATTTCAAACATTTCAAGCATCTGCAACAAGTTACTCAGAAAACAGGACCTACTTCATCTGGACTGATTTTCAACAACTCATGCCCAAATATTTTCATGCCCAAAATTCTTTAAGTGTTGATGGGATTCTTTTATTTGGTGAGTATTTTTAAATAACACCTTACTTTTTCTCTAGTTTGCAAGCAAAATGTGGGGTTTTTTTTAAACACAGGACACACTCTTTCAAAGGACTTTTTACTTCCTCACCTTTCAATCCTGGATTTAAAAAAACTAATGACGGTGTTATACACATATAAATCCATACACAGATATAGTACTTTATGTGCACACATATGTCAGAAAACCATTTGCAAAACAAATCTCATCTATTGGTGCTTTCATTTTCTGAAAGAAATTCAAACTTTGATAGAAGCCAAATGAACTTCTAAGCATTTAATCAAAGGGTATTTTTTTATTGTTCCATCTGAACAACAGGCAAGCAAGAAGTAATATGTTCGCATATTAAGAAAAGCAGTACGTACAGGAGTGACTTTTTCAACTGCCTGTAACTGCTAGAGCTTTCTGAATGCTAAGTGCCAAGCACAGTGACATGGAAAGTCACTTCCTTCGTGGACAGTAGAGCCCATTTATGGTAGGGATCCACAGAACTGCATGACATACCAAAAGGAAAATTCACTTAGCTTAACATAAGGATGTGAGAACAGGAAGGGCAGGCAGCTGCAGCTGGCTCAGCTGCCAGAATGCAGCAGAACCACTGGCAGGGAACCCGTTTGGCTTGGGACGAAGGAAAGAATGACTGGAAAGATTTCTTCCTGCAGAACTGTTGAACATCCAGTAACTTCCACAGAAACTTAACATTAAATGTCATAATTCATCCAAGATCAAAAGCAATTGGTTTCATGCCTCAGTGTGTGGAAAGCACACAACTACAAGATGTTCTTGGAAACTAATGACTTCCTAATAAAAGTTACAGTTCTCAAGTCTTAACCACACTTCTAATACTGAACACCTGACTAAATATTGAAAGAATGTTTATTAAAGAAGTCCAGCCCTGAAAAACGCACATTGTAGAGATTAATCCCCTCAAGAAATGCTACAAACCCTTTAATATTTGCATTTAACACAACTAAGAATCAATTCTATCCCTGAATGTGACTTTACCTACAAAAGGACACATGCCTCACTTAAACTACTGCAGTTAATCTGACAGGATAAGCATTCATATAAGTCTGGAAATCACAAACAGTGGGGAAAAAGACCACACCCACCTGCATGGTGCGCAGTGTATCAACAGTTTCTACCTGTGGCACTACTTTGACTGGCTGACCCTCCCATGCACTCCAGCTGTCATCTGATTCATGGTCTTTGTCACTGTGCTTGGTCATTAGCAAATAGGCCTCATATGCAAGTTCATCTGAATCCTTGGAGCAATCCTTTCCAGCAGTCGCATTGAGGAGCTGCAAAATCACAGATTTCTCCCCGGCAATACTATCTGGTACAAACACTTGTAAACTCTCAAGTCCAGGAATTTGTACCTGCAGACAAAAATATACATCTCACTCTCTTCTATGATACATGAAGTAGAAAAAATAGATATATGTAATCTCATTTAAGCAACAGAGAGAATTTCCATTCTAAAAGTCTGTACAATATACATACTAAAACAACATATTCAACCATTTTTGCACTAAAATTCAAATTGCATTATAACTAACCACTTATTTTTAAATCCACTAGACAACCAATTTTCAGTGACATCTCTCCTTGCACCTTCAATTGATCCTTCTACATTTTCTCCTACTGGAATCTTGTTACAAAAAAGTCCAGTTTCACATATATACTGTATGCGTGTGCATACATATGTATAAAATAGATATAAACATATTTTAAAAGGTAAATGAGTCAACACTAATTTAAGATTTATGAAGCACACATTTTTAAGACTGGAATATTAGAAGAAAAATTCCTTCAGAATCCATACATTTCTCAATGGCTACAAAAGATGAGTAAATGAAAATCTGGCTAAAAAAGTATCAGCTACTCTTTTACTGTTCATGAAAGCTAGACTAATCAGGTTCAGCAAGAGTGTTCTCTTTTATTAAAATACTACTAACAGTACTTAAAAACTACTTCAGATTATATCTGTCACATTGGTAGCAACACTTCAACCACATCAGGCACCAGAAGCACACTGTGAAAACAGTAAAATAGCTGATCCTTTGATGTGACATGAGGCAATTGACTTGCAGTGAAGTTTAATTCTCCATTTTCAGACTGTGAAAACATCAAGCTAAGAAAAAACAGTGTCTTCAAGACTCGTGACATTAGACAGACATTTTATAATTAAAACCACTACAATCTATTGTTGTTATTGAAAGCTAAATGAGATTCCCCAAACTAACAATCATCTAACTGAAAAGGTTGTAAAAATTTAAGCTCACAACTTAGTATTAGAGGGCCAATATATAAAATGTTCACCATCAAAACGTGTGTCATTTTGAGTGTGGAAAAAATGGGAGAATTAATACATACAGGGGGATAAATCTTGAGAATCAAATAATCTATCTAGATCATGGAACCCACAGATGTTTCAAACTCGAGATTCAATTTTTTTCTTCAAAACATGTGCATAAGAACAATGGTAAGATCTTTAACTAAAAGATCTGCCAAAATTAATATGGTGTTTTAAATTAGCCAAGAGTTGATACTTTGGGGAAAGTATTTTTTAAAAGCAAACGTACACTGATTTCCCTGGCCATTTTCCGGCTCTCCAGCTCTTAAACAATTCATGAACCAGGGCCCTGCTGAGACAGATGTTTCATCCATGTATTTAACAAGCCTGTATGAACTTCTCTCCTATGAACCTGTCAGTTTCCCTTCGAACAAATTGCTATTTTTAGCAAACATTTATACAAATCTAACAAGGATTTTGTCATGAAAAGAAAAAGGGTATTATATAAATTAAATGGATGGAAGGATAAAAAAAGAAAAGCAGATCCCAATACATTTAATCTGTTGAAGCAAATTATTTACTTAAATTCAAACTACAATGAAGACTTGCTGACCTAGAAACTTTTAAGGAATTTTGCAAGACCACAAATGTAAGAATTTACAGTGCGGTAAATACTGGGCACCAAGGGTTTAACTCACTTTTACTATATAACAGTTTTCTACCAAGTTATTCTGAAATAGAACATAGTCCATGCATTTCTCATTTAGTACTTTCAAGGCAGCTTGTTAGAGTAGACCTCCACTATAATACTTTTGCTTTATAAAAGCAAAACACTAGTCTGAGATCATCTACTTAAACATGTCCATTTACTGATGTACCCGTTTACCTCATAAATTTGAAAGCATTTGTTTCATAGCAATGTTTTCATATCACTGCTAATTGTTGTTACTCCCCCCCCCCCACAAATGAGTAAGTACTGTTGAAGTAAAAAGGTTTTGCCTCAGTCAAAAAGAGAATCTTTGTGAAAACAAGGAATTAAGACACCAATTTCCCAAAACACAGACTAGCATTCTCGCTCACACAAACCACAAGATAATTCAACTACCACAGCTCAATATTAAATACATGACACTTTACATGTTGAGATATAGATGCCCCATTAAAAAACAGAAAGCACATCAATATCCTTTGATATTTTTCCTTAGTATTCTCACTTCACTTTTATGCCTCTAAACTTTATTACCTATGTGACCTTACCTTCACATATTCTTTTGTTTTCAGAGCATTCAGGAGATCTCGCACAGGGGCTGACAATGCAAATTCTGCTGCTATTTCAAGGTCCTAGAAGTAATGACAAAATGAAAGAATGCACTTTCAGACTAGATTTCTTTAGATCATATAAATAAGATGAGACTGTTAACATACCTTTCTCAGCATTTTAGCAAAACCAAGAGCTTTGGAGGCTCTTTCTCTAGCTTCGTGGAACAGCTCTTTCAGTGCTCTGCTGGTCTCTATAACAGATCTCCTGAAACATTGGCAGAAATGAAGTGAAAATGTTTTAACAAATCATATTGCATTTACATAGCCACTAGAAAATAAGAATTATCTACATATATGTTATTAGAAAGAACAAAGAAGAGAAATATTGGCAAGCAGCTGACAAATAAATTGAGCTTGTGCAGGCATATTTTTTATAAGAATATAAAAGACTTATTTAAATATAATTTCATAAACAATCTCTTACACCCTGAATTAAAGAGAAAGTTACCAGGTTTCAAATAAACAAAACAACAGTTCATTACTACTGCACACAGAAATATAGCAATAAAGACTATGGTGCCTTGCATTTACAAAGTTTTCATTCTAAGAAACAAAATACATTATGTACCTGTCAGAGGTATAGAAACATGAATAAGTGTGTTTGTTATTATTAAGCCAAAAGGCTTAATACCTGATTTCATCTGATGCAGTACTGTCATCGGCACTGGCCCAAAACTCATCACAACTGTCTTGCAGTCCAGAATCTAAAAAAATTCCCGTAGATTTCAGCAGCATTCCTGCAATATCACTGTAGCAACAGAAACAGTGGAACTTCAGAACCTTATTCAGGTAGCACGGCACCTTAAATTTCTTCCTACTCTAATGCAAGAGAGCTGTGTTGCCAAGACCACCTACAAAATAAGCAGCACCTTGGGGGTCTCAGTTACTCTATGTGCACAGGCCTAGCAGGAATGAGGACTTTCCACAGAAACGTCCTCTGTTATAGCCAGAGTCAGAGCCATCTGCACGTACTGCATCCTATAGCTAGACACTGTAATAATCCATACATTCACAAAGACTATCAGCTGCTTACTGAGGCCTCAAGAAGTCCGATTTGGGAACCCTGAACAAGTACTGACTTGAATACCCATCTAGTACAAATCAACATCATAATTAGAGTAATTAAATAAAACATACCAAAACAGCTTTCCAGCTTGAGCTTCACCCCCTCTTATATAAGGAGTTATTTCTTTGGTGAAATTCCATTCTTCCTCCAACAGATTTTTTAAACTATGAGATGCTTGAGGTAACTGCTGCAGCATTTGGATCCAGCTTCGCATATAATCAAAGTAAACCTGTACAAGGAAAGAGAGAATTCAAACAGAAATTACTACACAGTGTGCAACTAAGGACTAGAACTTCTCAAATCAACAATCTCAATATTACACAATGTTTAGAACTATTTGTACAACAATCTTCATTTTCTATGACTGAAAATGAGATCCATGTTTCCACGCAAAAGATGCAATTTATGGCTGAGAAAGTACAAAGTGCTACTGAAGTATTACATTCTATGACTCCACAATACCTTTCTGAAAACATCAATAGTATAACCACCATCCTTGCTGTGCTGCTATTCACCATCGTATCCATGGCCAGAGTTTCTGTATCATTTATTTAACAGCCTCAATATCCATTATTGACTGGATAACTCCCAAAGGTTTTATCTGAACATATCCTCCTGGATGGCTAAGTGCAGTGAACAGCTTTCTGAGATTCCGCATTACACTTTGTGTTCTGTGATATCAAGTCTCACCTCTCACCTTTTTAAATACTATTGCTTTAAACCAACATTAAAAATCCAGGCAAGTACAATTCTTCTTCAAACATCTGCCCTTCAGGACCATACTGAATGCAAAAAAATAACTTCAATTTGTTTTAGCTCAGTAACCTGTAACATCCAGTAACATCTCTCCTTAGAAGTGGTTAACACACTTTATATTGGTTTCGGGTATTTTCAGACTACACCGTAATAATGCCAAGATCATAGAATCGTAGAATGGTTTGGGTTGGAAGGGACCTTAAAGATCATCCAGTTCCAACTCCCCTGCCATAGGCAGGGACACCTTTCACTAGACCAGATTACTCAAAGACCCATCCAGCCTGGTCTTGAACACTTCCATGGATGGGACATCCATAGCTTCTCTGGGCAACCTGTTCCTGTGACTCACCATCCTCATAGTGAAGAATTTCCTCCTAATATCTAATCTAAACCTACCTTCTTTTACTTCAGAGCCACTACCCATCATCTTATCACTGCCCTCTCTAAGAATCACTAGACTGTCCAAATTTCTTGTAGGCCCCTTTTAGGTACTGGGAGGTGCTTTAAGGTCTCCTCAGAGTGTTCTCTTCTGCAGGCTAAACAACCTCAACTTTCTCAGTCTGTTCTCATAGGGAAGGTGATCCAGTCCTGTGATAATCTTCACAGCCCTTCTCTGGGCCTGCTTGAGCAGGTCCATGTCTCTCATATTGGGGACAAGCAAAACAGGTAAGGAATTTCAAAATTAACAAGATGAACCATTTTAATTTCACTTAGGTAATTTCTGCTAGAAATATCAGATGGACACGAAGGCAGGCATAGAGCATAAGAAAGTGTAGGCAAAACTGTATATTTTCACCACGGAAAAGCATGTAATGGGAAAAATCCATGAATGCTCAATGCTAGATGGTGCCCACAGCTCTGCTGACATAACACTAGTGGCGAGGTACAGAGGTGTATCTTGGGTTGTCTTTTTTTCCCCTCAGAGTAATGAGGACAAAGCTCACACAACTCAAAAAATTATAAAATCAGTCACATCTAAGGCAATAGTGATATAAACTAAATTTACTAAAATATATTTCATTCAGTCTCTTTCAGAGGCCCAGTGTTTTTCTTGAAAATACTTCATGTTTAACTAACTGCAATAATGAATGCACATTAAAAATAATGTATCAATAATGCTTGAATGCAATACCAAGACAGTAAATATGACATTAGTTAAAAAATCATATTTAATTTTATTCAATATTAAACAGTTATTAAAAGTTTAGTTTGAAGGACTGGAATTGACAGATCTATATATGAACTATTTAACTGTAAATACAAGCTACTTACAAGTATACTTTACCACAGTTCAGTAAACAAAAATCTGTATTGCTAAAGTGGCATTGGCTTCCATTACCTTTACAAGTCAAATTAAGACAATGGCATTATATCAAAGTAGAACAACAACAACAAAAAAAAACCCAGCCACCACCACAGAACCACCAAATCCAAACACACCCCCCCACCAATAACTACACCTAACGTAACAATTTTCTATTAGCAGTATTCAGATTAATACACTTACTTGAACTCTCCTTTTTGAAGCTTACCATTAACATTTTATGCAGGTCCTCTTCAAAAGAATCAATGTTGCAATCAATCTTTTCTAAGTCATCTAACACCTCCCGTAACATAAACTGGTAATATTGCTTCATTAACAGACCACCCTTCAGAATCTCTTTACACTCTCTCACTAGCTGCAAGAGAAAAACCCAAGAACTGGCATCAGTCAAGACATTACCCTTAAAGTCTCCCTGGGAACTGAAGACATAATTTATCAGTTCTGTTTGTCTAAATGAATTAGTTTATCACTACATAATTCCTATAGGTTTTTGAAATGAATACAGTTCCTCTACACATCTGCAAGAAATATATGACTAGATTTCCAAGATTATTTAATTGCAATCCCGTTACTTGCCACATAACTGTAAATGGAGATGGAGGCAGATGTTTCAGACTTTACTCCCTGCACAGGGCCACAGTAAGCAACTTAATGGATAATTAGTTTAGAAGGGGGCAAAATGGCCCACTGTCATCACCAGTTTAAATGCATGCAAATGAGGAATAATATGCAATGTGTTTAACATATGCTTAGAGACCTAAGAGACATGTTTTACTACAGTAAATTCACTGTTAATCTACTGGGCAGATGCCCACAACTCCAAAATCCATACCAAGCTTGAAAACAGATCACGGTCTTTTTGCTGCTTCCCTGGGCAAGACTGACATGAGCAAAGTTATCTTTTCAACTGCAAAAGTGGTTGCCTCTGGCCAAACAGTTGTCACCCCTCCCTGAAAGCTTTATTTCAAGAGACATGCACAACCACAGGTACAGAACACAAAAAGCAACAATGCTTTCAAACCTACACTAACGAAAGCTTTTCTTTCAGAAGTCCTTCCAGTGCTAAGTGTATTGTTCTGAAATCATTATTAGTCTTCAGGTCTTTTCAGAGCAAGAGCTTCATTAAATCAAGAGTCAGAGATGAAAGGTAATTGTTTGGAGGGTCAGAGGGAATGGAATTGTTGGTTAGTTAATATGTTTTCAAAATCTTAACCTCACCTTAGAAAAGTTGAATTAACAGGAGTAGCATGCGTGATACAATCAAGCAGTACTGCTACACATTTCAAATGGTACCAAAAAGCAGCTAACACTTAAAGGTCTCAGTGTCTGAAGTAAGGCCCACTAAGTTAACAGCTACAAAACTCAGACTATGGTATGCAACTTGAATACAATGAACAATTCAAGGGTTAGGTTTATTCAGCCTTGAAAATAGAATGTGCAAGGGGAATCTCATCACAGTTTTCCAATGCCTAGAGAGTAGTTACAGAGAAAATGAGGGCACTCCTTTCACAAGGATGCACGGTGATCCCACTCTCTCCTTCCTGAATAATATGTTGAAAGAATTTTAAGTCTTATGGCTGCATTTAAGATGGCCCAGCTGCCTTGAGTTGCATAGAAGTTCTATATCCTTGTCCAGTGGTCAGGAGAGCAACATGACTGAAGACAGCTGGGCTGATAATATTCAAGATGGTCAACTTCTGACAGCTACAGGGATGCCAGTGAGGGTGCTCATTTCCAAGCTGTGTGATGCAGGACATTGATCTCAGCCATCTCTTCTCTAGGTTGAACAGGACCAACTCCTTCAGCATTTCCTCATATAAAAATGCCCTGGTCCCCTCAACATCTTTGTAGCACTCCACTAGACCCACTCCAGGAGCTCCATATCTCTCTTGTACTGAGGAGGCCAGAGCTAGACACAGGACTCCAGATGCTGCCTTGCCAAACCTAAGCAGAGGGGCAGGATCACCTCCCTCCACCTGCTGGCAAGGCCCTAATATGGTAATAACCTAATGTAGGATCCAGATTCCAGAAGGCTGGACCAGAGTATTTCTAATCTAGACATCTCTGTAATTCTGTAATACTCTGAACTTGCAAAATAAAACAGACCTCTGGACTCTATTTTTGAGATTGTTCAAGATTTTAGGAAGCTGTCTCTTCAGGATACAAATAGAGCTATTTGTAAAACATCCTCCACAGCCCCTTTGCCTGTTCAGATATATTGTGTGGGACAGCAAGCATTTGCTGAGTTGAATTTATTTTTTCAATGCCATTAGTAAGGCAGTATACATCAAAACACTCTGTAGCAAACACTGTTTTCCAGGAAGAAAGTGTAATTTTTACTTAACTCGAAGTCCACAAGGAGCACACAAAATGTTAAGGGCAAAAAAACAGCCCCAGTCTCTAGAGGATATATTTTGCTTAAAAACACAGCATGCTATGCAATATTTCACTCTAACTATGACTGTTAAGGTTGAAATTGTAGGTTTCAATCAATGCAGGGAGCAAGGGGATGAGGAGCACGGAGGGAGAGGGGACGAACTTATTTGGGACCATAAAGTAACTCAGCAATTGACTGTGGAGCAGCAAATAACTGAAATGTGAAATCATAATCAGTCCAAGAGTTTATTTAAATGTTTACCCTTAAAGATAATCTGATCAAACCCTGATCTGCTTTTGCTTGCAGGTAACAGGGTGATCAGACAAATTTAGTATGTCCTGCACTACACTTTGAAAAACAGCATTGGTCTCAACAGCCTTCATTGTACCAGACAGCCACCAGAAAATGAATTCTTATACAATATTCTCAAGTAGCGATATGACTGACAATCTTGGGTCACTACCCACAGAAAATATCAGGTATTTATATAATACAGTATGGTGGGAAAGATTGTTTTTTTCAATTTTGTTTTTCTTCTTAATTAACTTTCATTATGTGAATATTGCATGTTAGCAGATGTCTCACATTTGCAAGAGGAAAAAAAACCCCACCTATAAAAATCAAAGAAAAAAAATATACAGCCCCTTAAAACTGCTTATGCCATCTAAGAAACCCAAATGGAGGAAGATGTGTTGGAGAAGGGTTATGTAGGTTATAATGCAGATGGAAAAAAGACTTGTTTACCTTTGTTGGCTAATAACTTTTTTAGTCACCAGTTTTGATTTGGAAGCGTAAATCAGACAGGTATATATGATCAGCTGCTTACTATGCAACAAGCAGATCTTTGCATGAAATAGAAGACTACTTACAGAAGTTATTACATAATTTTACTTTGCCATTTCTTACACTAATCCCCCTTAAACTGACAATCATATCATAAAAAAATGACAAGGTAATTTCAAACAGGCAAGATGTATTAAAAAAACAACTCAAGCAAACCTGTTTAATACTCAAAAGAGAGGGTTCCCCAGCAGGTCTTTGTTCCAACCTTAGCTTAAGACATTCATGGATGACATTGAGCAGGACTCGGCAGAGGACCAAGAATGCAGGTTCAAAAGATGGTAAATCCATGGATTTCAACTCTTCCCATGATACTGCACTGCACTTTTGCTCATAGTAAGGTGGGAAATTTAGTAACTGTACATAATCTGAACACAACATGGGATCTGGAAATTCTGAAAACTGTAACAAGAAATAAATATCATGAAAAGGATCCTTAAAATTCTTTAGGATTTGTTTAAAGTAGCATCAGAGAAGTCTATTTTTAAAAGATAATATTCTATTAATTGGCAAGTCAACCACAGAAGTTTCATATTTATATTACTGGGTTTTTTCTAAAGGTAATTTTTTTTTATTATTTATTTAAGGATCATCAGTCTGAGGAAAACAATTATGGACCCTCAAGAGTGAAGAAAATGTCTTAGTTTATGTCTCTGTTATGACTATATCTAGAGAAACAAGTGTGCAATTTGGCTATGTCAGATGAATAACCTTTTTCCTTTTCAAATTCATAATGCATATATTACATAAAACTCCACATAGCGAATGAATGCATTATTCAAGAAAGTGTCAGTACCTAAACTAAGCTAAACTACCGAAAAAAAAAAACTTAGGAACTTTGATGGATGTTCCATTAAAATGACTTAAAAAAGAACAACTAAAGATAAAATATAAAGACATCAAGCTGGTTTGTTGTTTGGTTGGTATTTTAAAGTTAATAAACTTCATTTAAATGAAAGTTACATTTAAATAAAGTTACTTTCTAATTAGAGAAAGTAATTGAGATTAGCTGAAATAAACATCCTAGATACCTAAACTATCTACCTTATGATAACATTCTAAGCAAGGCTGGGGTTTAATTTAGGCAGAAAAGTCGGACTTCAGTCCATGTGCAGCCCCTAAAGATAACACACCAGCCATCATCTAAGGATAAGATTTGTTTCAGATTAAGTCTGTGTTATTCTCGTTTCACAGCTGCTATGACACCTAAATATCCTTTATTCATATAGGTGACATAACTAGCATTTTTTAGGTTTTTCTTCAGTGCCAAATGTAAATAACATCACTACAAAAGAGAGAAAAATCATAACCAGAAATTAGATCAAGTGATAGAATTAGATTAGTGATAAAGTACTGCCAAGAGGGTTAAAAAAATTAATCCACTTTTAAGCTTATTATCTAGCAGAAAATTTAAAACACCTACATAAGAACATATCTTCTTAGATGGAATATTAATGTCTTATTTTTACAAACTCTCTTTAAAATAAACATAGCACCAGAGATGAATATTTTTATACAAGAAGTTCTCATTAACAACAATCATAAAAATACCAACACTTCCCCAGTGCAACAAAAAATTTAAGACATACAACCCTCGTTGTGATGCAAATACACTGTTGGAAAATTTAGTTCTTCTAAGAAATATTAAAAAGCTTGCCTATGAGCAAGAATAACACAACAAAATTGAATAAATCTGTCATATAATTTTCTAACGTTGAGGATAAGAGCAGATGACATTAGGGCCTAGCATTAAACACTAAACTTCTACTGTTCAATTTGACTAATCAATCTTCTGTAGGGTGAATCTCAAATATTTCAAGTGATTACCACATACTTCTTAAAAAACCCCAAGAAAAAAATCTAAGCCATTTATTGAGATTATACATAAAACCCAAACTCAAAAGCGCAGCCAATTGAATAAACAACAAACAGGGTACATAAGCATAAATACTGTTCTACTAAAATAATATCTCTGATTTTGTAAACTAAAGTAAGAAATACTGTTCATTTTCATAAGAATCAAACTGTACCACTCCTACACAAAACTGCATAGTGCCTAGAGCCTTGTTAAAGTATCAGAGCCTATGAGGAATCCAACTTATCTTTTAAAAACACTAAAAATAGACATCCGTATAAAGATTTACTCACATTTAAGATCAAATGAGCATTAAAATATATACAGTGGAAGAATCCAAAAGCACATTTTAGATGTGATTTAGACAGTGTTTAAGCAACAACAGACATAAAAGCATGTCCAGAGACTGTAAAGTGTAAGTACACACATAAACACAGAGGCAAGATACAGAAGCAACAGAAGCAACAAAGACTAACAGAACACTAATAACTCTGTCTGCATACAAGTACCAAACTGACAGGCATTAAAAAAAAACCAAAAACCAAAGACACTACATTCAAAGTAGCGTCAGTTGCAAAGACCAAGCAATTAAAAACCACCTCTTCCATTTTAGTACAATGCCATCTTTTGCCACAGTAGGTATCATACTTCTGACAAAAGAGTCTTTTTTTATGACATTCTTTACATTTTGGGGCAAGAAAGAAGTCTCCAGTTTTATCACATTCCCCTTTAGTCATAAAATCTTTCTTAAAAGAGAACAATATTCCAAAGAAAATCTAATAGTTACTGAAAATGAACATTCAAAGCAGACTTGAGGGTAGAGAAGGAAGGAGAAAAGATTAACTTTACATCTTACACAAGTCATCCAACACCAAATTACCAAAGACTAATTCTGTGAAGCTGCAGCAAAGACTCTAGCTGCTTAATGTCTCATTAACTTATTTTAAGAATCCTTGCATAGTTAAAACTTCTGAGGTATTTAGCAGTTTCAAAAATACACTCAAAATAGCTTTCAATACCACCAAACTATGTCTTAATTACTTTGATTTTTTTAAAGGTATTTCTCCCTATATATTAAGCTGAACTTTCTAAGTATATTTGGCTTGGGCGTGCTTTTGGTTACTGTAACAGATACCGGCAAGTTTTTCTTACGTACTTGACTCTAAGAAAATCTTTGCGTATTTTTAATGCAAATTTTCTAGAACACAAGTTGTAACCAATTAGAGAATAAATAAAAATTCAACTAATAGCTTCACTTTTTACAGTAATAGCTACACTAGTAACAGTGCAAATAAAAACTTTCAAAATCAAATAGCTTTATATTTTAAAATGTATTAATCCTAAAAAAATAACTTCTGAGGGCAATATACAGTTTTCATTCCTTCTGCAAAGGTGACAGTCAACATTAAGAGATCACCAACATATCAAAGACCACATATCGCATCCGTATTAGAATGGGAATGTTGGCTAAGAGATGCCTTTATCCAGAATTCATGGCTAGGTCCCACATACAGTGCCACTTCATCAAGGAGAGCAAATAATCCTTACCACTAATTCTTTCTAGTGCAAAAATGTCTACAAGTTAGATAATGGTTTATATTAAGAAACAATGCTTAGCCTTGAAAGAATTAGTGACCACATCTTACAATATAAAACTTCAACTACTGTCCTTCATTTACTGCTTAATTCCTAATTTGGTTTTATTAAGTCATGATCATTCATAATTAACAACATAAAACGGCCCAAAGAAAAACAGTAACTAAACTAAGAGCCAGCTGAAGATTGCAGCCTGTTAACATGCCTTGTTTTCATAGATTTCGAGAGTAAGAGCATCCATTCATTTATTCTGTCTGTCCTTAAACATAACATGCCACCACAGCACTTAATTTATTTAGATGAGAAGAACCCCAGAACTACAGTGACATTTTAATAAAAGATATGTTGCAGAAAGATATCCAGTCTTGACGACAAGGAAAATGACCACCTCCATAGCTGATTTTTCTCACGATCTAAACACTGTGCTCAATTTTTCACTGCAATTCTTCTGACTTGTTGCTTTAGACATTAGAAAACATAATAAATAAAGATGTTAACATAAAAATGTCATTACAGTTACAAAGAAGAACAGAGAACCAGCTTGGGCTTCACACAAATTGTAATTCAGGTGAAACGACAATCATCTCTGTGGACGGAGAAGTAGGCACCCAATCATAATATACACTGTCTTTCAAAAACCAACAAAGCAACCAAAATTTTCGTAAGATTCCAATTCCTACATTTTCAGTTAGAAACAACAAAGCAAGGAGATACTCCTGTTAGCCATTTACACTACTAGCAACCTACCTCCAGCTGGTGATCACTCCTTACCAACGCCATACGAGCCCTTTGCAATGAACCATGCATTAGCTTGTGCAGTCTTAAAATTAGTTTCCTCAACCCCATTTGCTTCAGTGCTTTATCAACAAATGGCCTGTAAATAGAGGTCAAACAGTGCTGGCTGCAGCTTCCCTCAGCACTACATTCTGGAATAACCCAAGAGGCGGAGTCATCCTCAGATTCAAGCCTATCAAGCCTCCTTGAAAAATGGTCCTGAAAGTCAAAATTTGGCTTATTAGTAAAACTGTTCTTGATGGCTTGTCTAAGTTCCTCAACATTCTCCTCAGAGATTTGTTCTTCCCCATCACTCTCCTCTGTGCAAGTTCCTGAAGATTCCTTTACTTCTGTTTCCCTATCAACATCATCCTCTGGATCATTGTCCTTAGATGGTCGAGGAGAAGGAATTTCAAACACTGGCCAGCCAATGTCAGAAAGATTTTTGATGCCCAAAACAGTTCCCATAATCCTTAGTTTCTGGTTTAAGTCTTTTGTAATATTTAACCATAGACAGAGTGCCTGCACCCTGTCTTGGAAGTCCTTTGCAGCATACTTTTCATAGTCCTTTTGAAGAGCCTGAAGAGATGGATAAAGTGCTTCCATGTACTCCAGCAGTTCCATTATTCGTTTTACTTGCTCAAATGAGACCCGCTGGCGATGAAGGTGTTCATGGTAACTTGAGTAACCAAAAGTACTAGTTCCATGTGTTGATTTGCAAACCCCTTCTCCTGAAGTACCATTGAGACTGGCTCCATTTTTCACACAGGAGAAGCTTCCATAGTCCACTTTGAAGGTGAGGATTTCATTGATGATATCAGGGATAGCTTGACGGGCTGCATAGAGATGGAGGTCTTGGTCATTAATGCTCCGGCCGGCATGCCACGCTTGCAGCTCCAACCAGATCAGTTCATTGGATCGGTTCAGCCAGACAGAAGAGGTGTTTTCCTGTCCCCTTTGTTCCCTGTCCTTTTTCTTTGAGACTGAGGTAAGTTTTAACAAAAGCCGCAGGGTTTCAAAGAATTTTAAACGATCTGCCGGGCAATCACTCCTAGAAGTCTGACGTGTAGTTCTGGGTATTGGCATGGGCACAGAGACTGGAAGCTTAGCATTGCTACAGCCAAGGCTGAGGTAAGGCTTATTGAGATCAACATCTGGAATTGGTTTTTTTGGCAGAGACCCACCAACTGAATCTAACATAAATGAGCACTGCACATTTTTCTTGTGATCTCGTTCTGTTGTCCTTAGAGCGTCTCTGATCTTTTTCCCGTGCTTATAGCTGTGCTCCTCCACATTCTCAATGGCTTTCCCATTGTCTTTATGCAAAGCTGGAGTTGGCACACTCATCTTTTCTGCAAGAAAAGAAAAAAGAATGGGACTGCAGCAACAGAAAAAGCATTGTTCAAGTAAGCTCCCAATCACATTTCTAAGTTTAATGAGAGTAACATTGTTTAATACCAATAAGACAAAATAGGCATGGATAGAAGTAAAATGTAGCCTTAGAAGTTACCATTACTATAAGTTAAATCAATAGCAGCACCAAAGGATTTCTCTCTTCTCTTGCTTTACCTCTTTCGCAGGAAGGATCTCAGAATTCTCATTATCCTGAGTATGCCATCTGCTGAGAACTGAGTATGATCAAAAGGGAAAGAATAGTTTCCAAGTTCATTTTCCATATATTTGTCACACAACCTTCCAAACAAAAACTCAAAATGCAACAAAGCATTATTAAGGATCAAAGTCAAACAAAACTAAAGAGACTCCACTGCACATGCAACCTCATAAAAACTGGAGCATGCATAGACTTTGAAAATTAGCTTGAACACACCGATCTTGCCTCTTGACTGTTCTGGGAACCCCTCTGTAGTTCTTAATATGCTGCCTTAACACCTGGAGCCTACCTTCCCACTGTTCCAACACTAAATCTCCCTTATTATGAAACAGCAGCCCTTATTATGGAACAGAGTTGTGATGCCCTCTTCCTGCTCTTTCCTCAGGAGCAGCAAGCCTTACCACTCTTTCGCAGCACTAACAGAAGCACTTCAATCTAGACTTTGTGGATCAAAACAGGAGGTACTACCTGGGACTAAGAGTGGTTCTCTCTCTCAGAATTGGTGGCAGGCTGAAGGGAAGCACCTGTACACAGACTAGCTGAAGTCCAGGGATCAGCAGTTGAAACACAACAAGCTACAGGGTCACAGGGCCTCTGCTTACTCAAAAGAAAGAAAATATTTTCAGAATGATGGCTGATTACTTTGCCTTGTTACATTGTTCACTGTGATGTTAAGGATTATCTGCTGCACATGGCTCATTCCCCACCCTAGAAGTAGTACTTTCCTTAGTCTCCACTACGGTGCTCCTCATAACATCCACTGATACCAGAAATACTAATAAGGTCATTTGCTAAACAGGTCTACTCAGTGGAAGAATATTATTAATCCCTTTCTATATATCAAAAATAACAATAAATATCTGTCAAGCCAGCATACTTTTGAGTGCCAAAAATGGGAAGAGCTACTGGCCAACATTTCAGAACACTGAGCAGTGTGCTCAAGACTTCAACTGCACACTGAATCCTCAACAGTTTGCAAAGTACATCCCAGAATCTCTAGCTTGCTTCTAGGAAAACCAGAAGCAGAGAGAAGATTTTAATTAATTTGTGTTATTTGTCTAGAATCACATAAATTTTCATGACAGAATGCTATTATTGTACAACGTACTTCACTGACAATTATCATATAGCCCTTTGTTTTTGTTTCATTCACTACAGAAATTACAGTACCTGCAACAAAAGTAGGTACAGTGATGCAGAAATGTTTCCTTCATTACAAAATTCCAAACAACCTCTGCTGGTGCAAGACAGCAATTCTCTGCAGAAGAACTGGTGTGACAATGTAGCTCAAAGACTACGAAATGAATACACACAGAGGCATTCATTAAGGTTGCAAAGATGTCTGAAAAAAAGTGGAGAGGTATGTAGACAGAGCACCATTATGAACCCCATTTTCAGCTGCTAATGAGCAATAAGTGAGTCAATAAGGATGTGACCTGCTACACCACCACCTTCCAATCCCCATATCTAAAAAATAAAATTTAACCCTTGCCACAGTTATGTTGGTTTATAGCAGGTCAAAATGACACCTAACTCTAGGGGGAAAAATACAAAGTACATTCTGAGAAAGAGAAAAAAAAAAAATCACAGAGTCACTGTGATTCACAACAGTCACAACACTTACTGTTTCTTGCAAATACAGACTTCATTAATGCCTCTTACACTACTTTTATTTCAAGTACTCATGTAACTTTCTCCAAATAGCTATCAAATACAAGAGCAGATGACATACAAACCTAACTCAAACACAGCTTTCCTCCTGGAAATAGAAACCTATCAGTGATTCTAAAAAACTTCACTGCCATTGATTTTACAGTTATGGACTCAAACACTGTTGTCAAGCAGCAGTACCTCACCCTCAGTAGTTACTAACTCGCGGGGCTAACCAGCATCAGCAGGAACAAGGCTAAAAGTCCTTCTAAGCCAAAAGCTGGAACTCCACATCACAACTGGCACTGCTGAAGGGAAGCAACAACCCAAAGAGCTGGGCCAGGCAAACAGGAGGAAGCATTTTGCTTTGGCAGGCAACTAGGCAGAAGAAAGGGACTGACAAAGATGAAACCTACACCCTCTCTGCACAGACTTTAAGGTAGATTAGAAATCAATCAACTTCTAAAAGCACTTTGATGTTGAAGATTTTGGTGACCTTGAAAAATTAAAATTCTGTTATATTTAAAGATCACTTTCTGAACTTACACTCTAGAGAGAAGAGGATCCCTTCAGTTTCTATTTTTAACATGTTATTCTCCATTATTAATCTTCAGATCCCCTCATCCCACCAAAACATAGTGAAAGAAAGGTAATTATTATTACACATCCAAAGCACCCTAGTACTTGAATGCGCATCATTCTTAAAGTCAAGGCATGATAATCGACAAATTGTTTCAAAATTCTCTCATTTTTTCAAAGACATCAATGATTCAAATGCACCTGACAGTTCTGCAATAAATGAGAATCAATGCTATAAACTGTATGAGTTCCAGCACCTGATTTCACTGCCGTATTGTAATACAGACTGGAATCAAGCTGCAGAAAGAATTTAGGTGTACTAATAAATTTTGAGTTATGAATACCTTTAATGCTACAGGGGGCAGGAAGTTTCACAACCATGCCACTGTCAGTTGGGTAGAGGGGGCATGTGATAGAGCAAGATCTTACAGCTCATTAGAAGAATATATGACAAAATGAACTTGAGGAACTTGAAAGTAAGAAAGTCAACACTGGTTCCCCTTCAAGTATGAAGCTGCAGAAGTTTTACACTAGAAAGTAGACAGATACTTTTTGTACATAGTACCTGAGAACCTAGCACTACAGTAAGTAAGGCAGCACTCATGGGCTCCAGAGACACATATATGTCTTATGAGTACCTCTGAAATGCATTTAGCTCAGAAAATGTGAATCCCATAGGTTCTTGGGCTACTGAAGAAACAAATCAGAAACTAAACAGACTACTGCATAAATTTATGTTTTTTATACTAAATGCAAATTATAAGAAATTTGGTGTGACAAATCAAAAAAGCAAATATCAGAGATGCAAGTGACCAAGCCCCTAATGACCAAAATTATTTCAGTTGTCTAAGAAAAATACCTTAAATCTGTTATTTGTAAACATCTGAAAAGTTATTTCAAATTTACCTTTTAAAGAGTACATCAAACCAAGCCCTGAACGACTTCTCTTACAAGAGGTATAACCTATTCAATCTCAATAAGAACATGCACACACATTCAAGGTCAACCAACTAGTCCACAAGTTTATGGGTTTGGAGTGGCTTTCTTGTTTTTCCCCTCCATAATACAGAATAACTTTTCTGAGATTGTTCATATAGGCAAGGTTAAAAAAAAAAAAATGAACTTTCATGAACTTTCCAGAAAAAGATACTTTACATATAACACTATCCAATTCATCATCAAAAGAAACTCAAACATATTTTTAAGATACACTCACAGCAACCAAGCACAGAATATTCTCATGCCAGAAGTAAGAACCATTCCCTCACAGAGCTCCAAAAACTCAAATCTATTAGCAGGGATAAACAACAGCTCCCTATTTTTCACAAAGGTATCAATCTTCAATATGCACTCAGCAGCAAAGGCTAACAGTGAAATATAATACATTACAGTTCTTTAGTATCACAATGTCCCTGTTTAGAAACTAAGATTTTTTCAAAGCACAGAACGAAACAAGAAAAAATAATCACCAAAAGTAATAAAAGTTTATGTAACCACTATATACAGAACTGAACAGGGTTAATATTGCAATTGAAGAGTTTTAGTGGCTTTTAAATGTCTTTTAAGAAGATTAATAATGCCAATGCTACAGTTAACTGGCAAGAACAACAGAATTTCTCCTAAATTTAGTATACGTAAGAGGTCTTTTCGTGAATGTTCTCTTCAGTGATGCTATTCAGAGGTTGTATGAAGTGAAAGGAAACCAAAAGCTTTGAAAAATGTTTGTATTGGCCCTTCTTTTATCATGAACTTGCATTTCACAGCTCCATGCAACCAAAGAACTGACTGCATTCCCTTATTCACACTAAACAAGTTACCTTTTTCTTCCCTACATTTTACCTTGAAAATTTTATGTTTGCCATGCACTCTGGTATAACATTTCCTATTTCATGTGAAGCAACTTTAAAAATTGCTTCCAAAATATCAACTAGCAATAGCCATAACTCTGGCAAATCACCTTGTCTGACTTCTTTTTCAAAAAACGAATGACAAAAAAACGCCAAAACTCACAAACCTAGGTATATTCTGTATGAAAACACTGAACATAAAATCTTAAATGGCTTTTTTTACACCCATGCAACCTCAACAAAACCACTAAAATTGCACATTTTTCTTTCCTTTCTTAGACAGGTAGCTTGAAAAGATATAGCTAATGCATGTTTTTTTTCAACAAGCAATTCCCATATTCTATATCTGCTCAAACTAAAAAAATAGCTTAAAAATCCATACTATAAGCTAAAAAGACTTTATTATTATATACCGTTACTTAGTAAGATTAGAAAAAAACACATATCAAGTATCTTTTAGTTTTTCTCTCCCTTATCACTTTATGGCTGAAGCATCAACAGAAGCAAGCAAGAGTAACTGCACTTTAATGGCTTCAATGACATTAAAGAGTAAAGAATAATTGGAAAAAAATGTATTTTTCAATGAACAGCCTGTGAAGTGCTTCAGAACATGAAATTTGGGCAGGGGAGCAACTACACCATTACTAGACATCACAGAAAAAAAGTGACTGAAAAATATCTCTGAAAGCCATTTTTTCCATTTTCCTGCTCAAACCTTGGTTTATTTCTAAACTAGTTTAGCTTGCTGGTGATCTTACCCATTTCTGTTTCAACAGTCTCTAAACATGGAGACTTAACAATACAACAATCTCTCTGGTAAACTGTTCACTATTCAAATACTCTTACAGCAAAATTTTTCTTTTAATACCCAGAAGAGCTTTTCCTCATTGCAACTCATGAGAGCTGCCTCCTGTCCTTTCACTACACCTCAGTATCCGGGTCCATGTTCTATATAACCCCTCTGTCAGGTAATGACAGGCTATTGCTATGACTTTATGATCATTTTAGGAAAAAAAACCCGAGACACCACACCTACCTTTCAAAGTGGAGCGGCTAACAGGTCTCCCAATGTTATTTTTCTGATGCTTTGTTGACATACGCTTCATCTGGCGGGGTGTACTAGGGGGAGAGGTTCCATAGAAGGTGTCGGCACTTGCTTCATCTGATAACTCCTCAGGGTCAGATTCAGAGATCTTGCAAGTAGCGTCCTCTGATTTGCACTCTTTCCTGTAGAGAACACAACAGATCATGATGTTCAGGATAAAGAACTTTTACTGGCAATATCTGTTTAGGAAGCTAATTCATCCATAAATCCCTACCACAATCAACCTTCTACATTGTACTGCCACATCCATGTATACTTACTCCCAGTTTTCACAGCCTTAAGGACAATTTTCCAATCAAGTAAATTACAGGCAACATACGAAGAGGATGGTATAAACAGAGTGTCACTAGGAGAAAAGAGTGTAGACATACATGTAATTCTTTCTGAAAAAACTTGTGGCAAGCCCAAACTAAGAGGTACATGAAACAAACAAAAACATAAGGCAAGAAGTCAACCTAATCAGCGGCAGGAACAACAGCCGAGGTCTTCTCTTCCATCCTCCACCTCCTAAACATGTGCATACCACAAAGGCAACTACTAAAATCATTGAAAAGGCTCTCACAAAACTTTTATCTAGCATAGGAGACCTGAATATATTTTTCATGGATCTTAACATTAATTATATTAATACCACATATAATTATCATCATTCCCCAACGGCACCATACGTGGAATTCTCTTGCTTTAACATATATTTGTGAGAATGCACACCAGTAGCATCAAAGAGAGAAAAGAAACAGTTTGTCTCCCTCCACTCACGTACTTCTGAAGCAGGTGTGCAAATAATAACTTGCCTCTATATAATCCTCAATAACTCTAGTAAAAGACACCGAGGCAAGGAAACTGATCTAAGTCAGCACAAGAGCAGCACCAGTACCCTGTAACTCCAATTTCACTTGAATCACAGGTGACATTTTACTTCCCTCTATTTTGGAAGCAGGCAAGGAATGTTACTCATGCTCTGGTGGAATAAATTTGATTTACTGAAACAAGAAATATGCCAGAATATTGCCAGCTAACAGAACAGCAGTAAGGCTAACAAAACAAAAACAGATACTTAACTTTTTGTTTGCCTTTAGCTATAAACAGAAATAAAAACCTTAGCATGCAGAACAGTTACATTCTCTACAAAGTCACAGGAATGTTTAGTGCATTTAACTACACTTCTCACATTACCGCTTTAAGAAGGCAGCAAGCAAGTTCACCAACTGCTGAAGATAAACCTTAAAGGTTACCCAAGAAAAACGATTGAGGTGGTACAATAGCACCACCTGTAGTCTAAGGAGAGTCCTACAATGAATTTGGTCATAATGATAACCACAGAATCACCAATACTTTTAGTTTAGTTTCCTTGCCTTCGGAAATCATGCTGCTAGTGTCTTCTAGCAATCCAATTTAACCAACACCCACTGGCCAAATATAACAAAAAGTCTTAAATTGTTCCTACAGATCTTGTGAAAATAGGTGGGTGAATGAGAGAAACAGATCTTGCAATTGCTGAGCTGGGAAAGTGGAACTCAAGTTTCCATCTCTTTGGACATCAGAAAAATTTTATTCCTGAGAACTCTTGCAAACAGCCCTTCTGCAGAAAACACTTCAAGCAGAAAACACTCCTCTGATTTTGCCAAAGACAAATCAACACAAGAGACTAAACCACATAAAACAGAAGTCATTAGTTCCAGTGCTTATGAAGCTGTTTATTTTTTCAGTGATCTCACTGGCCTGGCAAGGCACAGGGTGGGGTGCTGATGCTTCTGCGGGACCCGGCAGAACAGCTCCTGTGACACTTGCATTAGGTCTCCAAGGCAGTTTTAAACTGGGACAAGCTACCTTGTTATGAAAGACCAGTGAAAACACTGTTTTTCTTCTGTTTTTACGTAAGCAACCTTGAAGAGTATAACAATCAAACCTCTTCACCAGGCTGAACTAGGTGATCTTTAAACAACATAAGCTTGTTATTTCAGTCACCATCCTTGGAGGCATTTAAAAGACCTGTAGATGTTGCTCTCAGGGACATGGTTTAGCGGTGGACTTGGATGTATTACTTTATGGTTGGGCTCGACCTTAGGGGTCTTTTTCAACCTAAATGATTCTATAATTCCACCTTCTTTGTTTCTTGATACATCTGATGAGAGGG
This sequence comes from Sclerurus mexicanus, assembly GCA_013396755.1. Taxonomy (NCBI): domain Eukaryota; kingdom Metazoa; phylum Chordata; class Aves; order Passeriformes; family Furnariidae; genus Sclerurus; species Sclerurus mexicanus. The sequence continues at coordinate 314,729 of VWZF01006294.1, read as the reverse complement.
CATGAATTCCATGGGTATTCAAATCACCCTCCAACCTCACACCTGAATTAACACAGATACCTATACAGTGACATCCAGTACAACTTACTTAACATTCAGCCATTTTTCTGAGTAGTTTAGTATGCTGTTCTTTACTTTCGTAAAAATCATAGGAGACATCACAAAATATGCAGCACTGGAAGTCAGATTACAAAATAGCAATCACTCTATAGAACCACTCTTGTTAGCAGCTGATGAGATGATCTAACCAAAGTTGGCTGGTCTGCTTGGAAGGACGAAGGCACAGGCTGCAACCCAAGTTTAAAAATTCTGCATGCTCACTTCAGGGTTCATGTGCAAAACTACCTCAACTCAGAGCTCAGATCAATGCCAGTGAACACAAAGACTCAGTTTCACCAGGTGCAAGCCTTATTGTCCAACAATGCACTAAATATACAGGGTCTGAACTAGAGTAGTTACATCAACTTTGACATGCTAGTATCAATTTTTCTCATCCAGACAACACCAGACACATGTTATCATCAGCAGGAACACTCTGGTATTAAAACCAGTCATAATTTTTACAGATTACTGACATAGCATTTGCTACGTTTGTGTGTTATTTATCATCATGAACTAACCATAGACTAATTAAATCTGTCAAACTATAAAATGCAGTGCTGGCAAACCTGAATCAGATTATAGTGTTGGTTATTACACAGAATTGTTGGTTCCCAAATACTGTTGCAACCAGAGTTGGGAAACATTAATCAAAGCTAATTTCTTTTTTGCTACCAGGAACTGCAGGTTTTTTCACCTGCCACAGCCAGTGAGGACCATCCTAATCTTAATTAGGCATAAATCTGAAAAGTGAAAGCTAGAAAATATAACAACTGCAGTTACTATTTGACAATAACAATCTAAACCAAATTCTTACAAGGAAAACTAGAATTGCACAGTTTTTACATTAGTCTATTTACAGGCTGCTCCCAGCCTCAATTTTGATGAGCAAAATGCTTCTTTGCAATTTTACCCTAGGAATATAGGAACGACTGCAGCCAGGATGCATAAATCAGGAATACTGGGAAAGTTGCAAGAGCAGTATGGTAAAAGCAACAACCAAAGCAAAACACCATGACAGCTCTGGAATGCACAAAAAAACCCAACAAACCAGGAACCCTTCCAAAAAGTAATTGCTGTATGTTACACCAGGGTGCATTTCAAGCAGAATCTGAAAAGACAAAATACATAGTTTATTTAATTTACACATGTAGATGACAAGAGGAATTTTTTAACTCAGTGAAAGTGGTGGCAATGTATCTACAATTCCAGCTCAGTCACGAAAAACCAAAATAAATATTCTAGATTTTCAAAGGCATACAAACAAAAATAGGAGAGGAGGGAAATTGAGGTATGAAATTTGAATCAGTAGGACAGGGAGCAAAAAGTCTGGTAACCCCTGCTATTGATAAAGGCCATAAGCCTTCAGAAAAATACAGTAATTTATCACTAAAAATATAAATGAAAAGACCCCAGGAAGATCATATGGGGACATGTTACAATTAAGTAGGCCAAAGTAACATTGAAGAGTGTGATTTTTAACCAGTATTAAGTTTTGCACTTTACTGAAGCATTATTCAAACTTTTCAAGTTTGTAACAACCATTAGTAAGAGGTCATGCTAAAAACTGTGACAGCTATATGTGGGAAACACCATTTTAGTCTTCCCTTTACATCAGCTACCCTCCTCACAAATTCAAATACATTAGGCATTTATATAATTAACTCAGGTTCAGCCACTGCTTATCATCCCACATGCAGCTTAAACGCCTGTTGGGGATCAAAGCAGAAGAGGGCAACTGACTGGACTACAAGCACATAGCAGTAAGTTTGAGTTAAGCAATTACCACGCAGTAGCCAGGATAATCACCCACCACAACAGTTTGGAAGCTGTGGCTACACAGACTGCTGCTGTAAACAGTTTCCTGCAGTTTCCAAGACACCACATCATGCAGACATCACTAAGGCTCTTTCTCAACTATTCTTATGGAACCTTGCCATTTTCATACAGAGATCTGTACAAGGTGCACCATCAAATTACCAAGTACCAGCTCTTTGACATTCAGTGTCTGTTTTAAAGGCAAAGTGCCTATTTTTCAAACATCTACTCCTCAATTTGGATGCAGCTTGATAATTACAGTACGTAGGAAGACAAAGCTATATTAGTCTATCCTTAGTAATGTCCATTCCCAATTAGCTAGAGTAGCAGAAAACATGAGCCCTATACATTGCCAATCACATCTTTACCAAATTATGGTAGCTCTCTCCAAAGGTAGTCACAACCATTCTATTTCAAAGATAAACAATATTCTGACAAGAACTGTCACCATCCCACAGCTGCTGGTAATACACAGAGCAACAAGAATTTTTAGGTACCCAACTCTGCATCTGTTAAAACTGAAAAACAAGAGAGCACCCAGTCAGAGCTGCTAAACCCCACACACAGCACAACTCTGGAATCAGAAGCTCCAACAGCTGCAGGGCAAGTACTGGGTTTAGTTTTATAACAAAAGATAATGTAATGGTACTCCTGGACCAAGAGCACCAGGACAGAACCTCCTTATCAACCAGCAGCACCCTGGGTAACTAAGACGGAGGATTAGACAACCTAATCAGGGAAACAAGATAAAATGAAGTTCTGCCACGGTACAGGACTGCTATCTAGTGTAAACTCCCAGTGTTATGTTCCAACATTAGGAAAACGTCACACAACCCGGTATTTAAGCACCTTTTAAAAATTCCCAGTTCTGAGGGAAGCTATAACCTTAAATAAATGCACACGGTTCCAAAAGGTTCCTGAACGGAAAGGAGAAAGGACTACAGTCCACTTTTGGATAAGATATTCTCAAAGATCTGCTACATGTGTGAATACAGAAAAAGCCTAGATCAGCTTCTTCCTGAGGTTAAAAGAACACTTACTTTTGAAAAATATCACTGCTTGGCAAATGAATACCCACGGTTTTGGGTAAGCAGTTGGACGCAGTATCTGTTAGCTGTTGCCTTTTCAAATTCTAGAGAGAATGTATGCCACATCCTACCAGTAGAACAAAAATATCTGAAAGCAACTTTAAGTTGGGAGAACAATAGCATAAGCTTTAGTGTTCCAAGTTTCTAATTCACAAAGAATCTTGTAGACGTTACTTTACTCTAGAAAAGAGGCATCTGGATAACGTGACTTGACAATAAAGCCTGGAAGAAAATCATATAACAGAACTTTCATGATGGGAAACAGGAACTTCAGAGTACCATCCCTTCTGGCACAAAGACTGTAATTAAAAAAAAACCCGAAACAAAACAACAACAACAACAAAACCCCAAATACATTCTTCTCTAAAGAACTTGTTGCCTTTGCAACTCTTCCTTCAGTTGGTATGTAAAAAGCAAGATAGATAACTCCTGTCATTTCTGTTTTTCAAGCAGGCTTCTCTAACTCCATTTGTGTGTTCCTATGATCATCCTTATATCTGCACTATTCTTCCTTTCCACAGAAGGTGACTAATCCTATCTACTTAAATGCATCCATTCCCCAGTTCTTCTGAAAGCTAAGACATAAATATTTATGAGGGTCATATTCAACCTTTTATCCATTTCTCTAACCATAAAAGCAGATTATACCTAAGGCACACCAATGTCAAGGCTAAAATGAATGGATGAATGGCAAAAAAACCCCAAACTTAAAACTTGATCAACCTGAGATAATCTCAGATGTTTGGAGCAACACCAAGGTCGTGGGTCTGATCCCCATATGGGCCACTCACTTAAGAGCTGGACTTGATCATCCTTCTGGGTCCCTTCCAACTCAGAATACTCTGTGACTCTAACCTACCTTAAAACTGGAAGAAAGTTTAAAGGAGACAGAGATCCTAAAAATAATGCCCGAACGTAATCTGAGTAAGTGAAAAAAAACTTTGTCATGTTGTTTTCTTAAAATAACATTTTAAAGCAGAAAACTAGGGCTTTTCTGCATTCACTAAGTATTTCAAAACCACATTTTAAAGAAGATACAGTACCAGCATAACAATTTCAGTTTTAAGAAATATTTAAATTCAGCTGTACATAGCTACATTTTTGTCACCCCAAGGAATTGGGGGAAGGCAGAACATGTGATCATTTGCCTCTGTAGTCTAGGAATGAACAACCAGCATGCCGGGCAGAAAAATGATGACACCTGGGCAGGAAGCAGGAGGGCAGAGAATTTATCTGTAACAGACAGTAATTTTACCATTTACTGCTGACACAAAACGCAAAAAAGCACTTGCACCTTTCATTAAGTAAGTCTGCAGATGCAAATTTTAGTTTTCATTAGAATAGCTTACAGCAGAGACACACAGAGCACAAAAAAATGAGGTAATATAAAAAAACTTTTTAGATCAAGTATGAAATGTAATGAAGCTTATTCACAAAACTTTTTGCAGTAAAGAGCCTCAGAAATTACCAGCATTATAGTCACAGTAAGATGACACAAGAAGGAAGAACTTGTTCTCATGCACTTTCTGCCTCCCAGATTGCACCTCCCTGCCTCGTGTGCACAGAAGCCAACCATCATGTGACCTCAGCCACCAATCTGATAGTGAAAAAAAGAGATTAACTTTTTGGTGCACTGTTCACCTGTCAGATCAATAAGCAGGAGCAAAACCTCTACAGACAAGTGACTGCAAGATCCAGAAAGAACACAGTGGAGGAGCTTGGCTCGCTCTTGTAGAGAAAGCAGGGAAAGAAAGCAATCTGCTGACTGTAATGTGAAATTGTGCCTTCAGTCACTCTCTTCTAGCTGCGTAAGAAGCAATTTACAAGTCTTGTCTGTCCCTTCTGCTTTGCCCTTTGCCAGAAGTCACCAGCACCCAAGATGCACAGGTATAACTGGAAGTACCAACCTTGGTTTTTCACTGGCGCTGCTGAAGCAATCCAGCTTAGTTAGAATGCCTTTATTAGCAAGATTTTTCCAACTGCAGACACTTTAATTTTGCTTAGGCAACTAAATGTACTTAATGTTACACTTGCAAGTTTCATATAGCAGACATTCCTAGTTGACAAAGGGGAAGAGAGGGATGTCAGGAGATGGTAACAGGAATTTCTAATGCAAGTCAGCTGCAAAACTAATGCAAATTTTTATTTCCAGCAATGATAACAGCAAAATTCTCACGAAGGAAAGTGTTGGAAGGTATCATCACCAAGAACTGATTGATTACATAACTCCAGTAGTTTATTTATAAATTAACCTATGAACAAGGGCTCGCGAACAGAAACACTAAAACTTCATCAGAAAATAGTCAGGATGTAAGTCACCCTTTAAAAGCCATGCTTTGCTCACACTTTACACCCTGTTTATCTTTGTAGACCAACCTCTAGCAAATCTGCCTAAATGCAGACACTCAAGGCTGCTATGAACCTCTTGCCACCCACTTGCAACGTAAGTCTACACTACTACAGCCCTGCTAACAGTTAAGAACCAAATACAGTAAATTCCAGGCCAGCTAAGGCCTGGGAGAAATGTAAGGCAAGTATTTCTGTTGCAACACAAACAATGCTTTGGAGCAAGACTTCACTGTGACAGAACAACATTTCTCCAGAAATCAACAAGGAAAAAATAAAAAACTCATTACTGGGGAAAAGACTAATGTAATGCTTAAACCTAAATAGTTAAAACTTTAATTGATTCCAAATGACAACTCTTCCCCTTTGGTAACTCTCAATTAAGCTGTTTAATTAGAGCAGAAGGACCCAGAAAGTGTAAACACACTTCATTCCTACAACCGGCCTCAAGCACATTTTTAACCAGCCAGTGCTCTCCATTACAAAGTTCCTTATAGCACTACTGTATTCACTAGAAAATTTTAGTTTAAGAGAGAAACTCAAGTAAAGTTTTCTGCTTCTCAAGACCTGGAAGCTACCAGAGTCAGTTCTGTGAACTACTCCTACTTTGACATTTTTCCCAAAATTCTCCTATATTCTTGGCCAGAAGTTGCTATGTGCTTATTGTATTTACAACAGAAAGACAAAGTCACAGAAAAACCTAACAAAAGCCATTGAAACACTGATGAGGTGTTGAAGCACCTTTTGACAAAACTCCATTAAATCTCCAAAAGAAGAAATTGTCAAACAATGATTTAAAAATAAATTACACAAAATGCAAAGCAATCTGCATCATATCTTTCTACTGCAAGCAATGCTAAGAACTATTGAGACTTCTGCAAGTTATGCCAAATAAGTATAAAAAAACAAATAAAATAGTTAAAACAGTTTTGACAGCTCTTCATGTTCTCATCTCAGAAAAAATAATACTCAGAACTTTCTGTTCTTTTTAACTAGTAAATTTGAAAACAGAGAAAGGTTATCTAATTTTTCCATTTTGGATACTATACATTTTTATGCGAAGTTGAAAATATGAAGTAACAGCATTTACAGCAGATTCATGTCTGAGTTTCCCCCAATAGATTATTTGATTAAAACTATGCCATATTTTATTTTGATAAGAAAGATCAGCAGGTCTTTGCTCTGTAATGTGCAAAAGAATGTGCGAATGTATGCTGATAGGTTTGTCAGGTTTCCACATCCATATTTAAGCCTACAGGTGAGGCTGCAAATGTATCAAAGAACTGCAGAAACAGAAGCTAAAAGAGCTTCACCCAGCCCAGGTAGCACCTACCTTTCTTCACTGAACAACTAATGTCAAAACATTCATTGATTCCAGTCCCTATGCTTCCTTAGTGCTACTTTTTCAAGTTTAACTATGTCCTAGTTCATATCTGGAAAAAAAAGAAAAAAATTCAGACTTTCTTTTTTTAATGTGAAGCTCTGAAAGCTGTTTTCCTCACTAAAGTAAAAATGGTTGAGTACTACATAGCACAGTATCAATCCAAAGGGTAAGTGCTTCAGTTAAGTTCTTGGCACCATCACAAATCATATCCCAAAGTCTGAAGCTACACACTGAAAAAACAAAGTATATTTAATTAAGAACTACTTATAAAAAGTCTGTACTAACACTCTCAGTGGATTTTCAGGAACATTTAAGCTACACCAAGTTAGATACTACTGGGATAAGAAATACTATGACAGAAAGTGTTAGGCTGTTAGGCTCAACTATAAATATATCATATGCAAAAGTGATAAACTGGGAAAGGCACAGACCATGACAAAAGACCTGTAACAGCCATTTTGCCCCCATTCTCCCACAAACAAACTTTATTCTTCTGGCAGAAAGCTCCATTCCTAGATACCAGATAAGAAAAAGCTAACAACTGGTTTCGATCCCAAAGTTTCAGTTTGTCTTTTAGGTAAAGTCAAAGTCTACAAGAATTCTGAAGGCAAAGGTATAAAAGTTAAATATGTTTTTAGCAGAAGCTGGTGCCTAAGCACCTGATGCTGGACTATTAGTCTGTGACCTTTGGAAAACCAGGGTGATGCAATGGAGCTTCATTACTCTGCATTATTTGGAGCATCCTGAAAGTTCAATGGTCATGTCCATGGCAAGTTCTACAGTGTGGCTGAGAAGTTAAAGATGCATAACTGTGGCCTGCTTAACACTTACTGGATGAATGTTTTATAGCCAAAATGATAAAAACCTCTCGGATTAGCCATCAGGAAGAAAACAGTAGCACACATAAGCCAAGAGCAGAATAAACCATACATGTATACTGCATTAGAAAGCGACACATGACATTCAATACCACTGAATATTAGCAGGACAAAGTAGGAACAGAACTAGCTTGCTCTTTCTATCTTGAGACAGCAGGAGACACTCATCAGGACAATAAAGGTATAGTCCATCCTGTCTGGCTCCAGAATCAACCCGACTGAGGTTCATGGCAAGTTGATGTGACTTTACACACAGGGTTATTGGACTGGACACGAACGAACATTTGACAACTCAGTAATTAACACTCAAATTCAGGTGTGAAACATTGTCATTTGGCCTTATGTTAGGAGTCAGCCAGAAAAGAGCATGGGATCATTACCAGGTGTTTAAATAAATAAGGTTCCAAGTTATTTTTAAAAATTCAAAAATTGTTTAGTTAATAGATTCCAGACTAAACGTAGCATGAATGTAGTTAACACTTGAAAGAACGAAAAAACTTAGAAGGTAACAGCCCTGCAAACGTAAATGCCACATACAACAGCAAATCCAACCACGCAAATGACAAAACACAAGCTGAGATACCTGCATCTTCCTGTGCTGACAGAGGTCAACATAGCATTTGAATAGCAGTAGACAGTATGAAAAATTGTTTTCTAAACGTATTTTACTTTTAGTTGAAAAGAATGGTTTGTAAATAATTTTAGAAATGTGGTTGTCATGGAAGCCAAATCTTTACAAGCCTCTAAAAATCCCAATTAGCTCCCTGAAATAAAAATTACTGCATATCCCTTAACCTTTCCTTTGAATTCCGTATATTTTTTTCATCACAGTACAGTTTGCATTCCACAAGGGTCAATATCACTAGCTTACATAATAGTAAAACCAACCTTGACACAGACAGCGGTAATTAACAGACATAAAAACAACTCAGGCAGCCACACAACACAAACTAATCCTTGCTGCTACAAATGCCAAAGACATCTCAACTAGCACTTCATGTGTGTTTGTGTGTAGGTGGAGCAATCAGTCATTCACCCCAATCTTGCACATGTAAACAAGAAAATGCAATACATGAAGAATACATCGTGCCTCATTTAAATGCATGAAAAAAAAAAAGCAAAACAATAAAGTATGTTAAAACCATACATACTTAATTTTTTTCACTGAAATTATGATCCTAAGTTAATAAAATAATTTTAAACCCTTTCACTGCTCATACACTATCAGTCATACAGACAGTCTGGCAAGCAGGCAAATAGGTTGAGCACAATTCATGACATGACCTCAGGCTTCCTCCAAACCACAGATGCTGCAGACTGACAGACCAATTCACTGTCATCATAGAGCCAATAAATCTGATAGGCAGACTATTGAAAAGTTTTCCAGTGTGGAGAAAGCCTCCACGTTATTCACAACTCTAAGTCCCACTTTATTCACAGCCTTGCTCCTTCCTTCACCCCTTGAACTGGATGCATGTCAGGACAAAAGAGAGCTATGAGCAAACAACACACAAGTTAGAGCAGTCCTACGGCTCTTCATGACTTTGCAGTGCCGCCAAACAAAGGACAAAGTCCCAGAAAATGAACAACATGCTTAAGGCCTCATTTGCTTCTATAGTGGATTTTGTGCCAAAAAATTCCTGGGAAAGGAAAACTAGGTTTGGGAAATTTAAAGCCTATAGGCAATAACCAAAAAACAACACATCTGTCTTAATTAGCAGTCTAAGTTACCTCCTGGAAATACCTTATCTGGAAAACTTTCTGCTTGTTTTGTTGTAAGGTTGGATATTTAAATGTGAATATTTCCCAAAACTTTCCAGTAGTATCTTTTCATTTATGCATAACCACAGCACACTACCCAGTGGCAAAATGCAATCCCATCTCAAAATCTGCTTGTAGGATGCCTGAATATTTCAGTTTAGAGGTGCCTTCCCTCTCACCAAAGTGTATTTCAAGAAATAAAGGAAGACCTGGGAAAAACAGTGTGGTTTTGGATTGTCAATGAAGACTAAGGACTGTGTAATTAAAAAAAAAAAAAGCCATGAATATATTTTATGCTTGCCTTAAATTTACAAAACCTACCATAGCACTTATATTCTAACAAGATGCAGAATCCTCACACAAAGACAAGCAGATCTCTAATACATAATGCAGTCTCACAACAACAAATAAATAAGCTTTTTTCAACAAATGTAGGTGTACTGTTAATGACTGAACACTTCTCCAGTAGAAATAAATTTAACTTAAAGAAAATACATTATACCAGTACGCTTTAGCACTAGCTAAAAAAAATTCTTTATCATAAGAACACATTCATACTCCACAAAGATAAAAAGCTATCTGCCACCAAACAGATTTCAAATTCACAAGCCTGCACATAGTCACACTGATTTCAACAAGATTCTGACCTCACCACCACAAGACTGAATACCTAATCATGACTCCAAAATTTAAATCAACTGTAATCATGTTTGAAAAATATCAGATGCTTTATTCTTTTATTACATTTAAGTCAAAGGAAGTGCTGCATAAAGCCAGAGAAGCAGTTCAATCCTAAAGCAGATGTGAAGTTGACACACAAAGTACACACAGCATCAAATCATAGTGAAGTACATACACTACCCTACACAAATTAAGACTACTCAATTGTTTTGAGACATCCCCTTCCCACCCACCCGCTCCCTGCTAAATAACTAATTCAATTTTCATTTGCTGGGTAAGTTGCCACCACATTATTCACACCCACATCCGACTCACATAAACTGTCTTGTAATAACTAGAATCCAGCAGAGGTCAGAAATGGCCATGCACAGGAAATGCCTGGGTGTTTTCCATTCAGGCCCTGCAGATTACTCTTCTACATGAAGACAGCCCTGGTCTAGGGTCATGTAGTTGGACAAACTTTATATTAAATCTTTTTCTGCTTAACTTGCACTATTAGTCTTTGAGGATACTTTAAAAAGGAACTTGGAAGATTACAAGTTCAGTAGCCCTACTAACATTTGTATTTCACAATACTTCTGTTAAATCTAATTACACCTTCTAAGTACACCTTCCGGTTTTAGCATACTCACGATGTAGGAAACCCAAATCATTAACACACATTAATGAAAACTCAAACCAGGAACTGTTCAACTCCATAGCCTTGATCCAAACTGAAGTGTATCACCACTTTCCTTTCATTACATCAGTACAAAACAGCAGCTTGCCATACCCAAAATGACCTCAGCAACGTGACAGCACACAGCATTTTTTGCACAGCACATCTGAAACACAACGCACCTGACTACTGCCTTACAGCACTAATTGATCACACAAGGGTTTTAAAAACGTTTCCTGAATGCCTCCTAGTGAGAAGTGAAGCGCATCAACAGGATGTTATTTTAAAAGGAGAAATAATAGACACGGAATTAATAACTTGGACTTATGCAATACTTCTACAGCCAGTCAGAAACACTAAACCATAAAGTCATTTGCATCCCCATCTCTCAGCAGGGCACAGACGGAGCCTTGCAAAAAGCCAATCTGCAGGTCAGCACGTTCAGGAGGTGACAGCAGTTGCAAAAACCTTAAGGCATCACAACACCAACCTTCTTTGTGAAGGTTTTTTTCCTAACTCTCTCTTCTGACGAATACCGACGGCAATGTTGCCAGCAGCGATACTCCTCGGCCCTGCTGTTTTACCGGCGCGCCAGAGAAAACGCGATGTTAATCGCGGCTGCGATAAACACGGACACCCTCGCAGAGCGCAGCGCTTCTACCGCTGCAAGGAGGGCAGGTCCCGCCGGGGCTGCAGCCGCCGCTCCCCGCCCTCCGCCCCGACCCCCCGCGCCGGGCTCGGCAGCGCCCGAACGAAACGGGCTGCTTTTAATTGCTGCCTTACCCACCGCAGCCACTAGAGATTCCTTATCGGAGCGCTTTCGCCGCGGCTCCGTGGGCGCTGTGCAGAAGCGCTGAAGAAGCAGCAGCAGCAGCAGCGGGAGGCTCTGCAGCGCGGAGGGGCCGGGGGGCCGAGGGCGCGCCCCCGGCGCTCACAGCTCCCCGCACGGCGCCCGCAGNGGCTCCCGGGCGGGCTCCCGCGCCTCTCCCGCACCGCGGAGAAGGACCGCCTCCCCCCAGAGCCACAAAGAGCACCCACCCGCAGCTCTGCGGGAGGGACAGCGTTTACCTCGGCGCCGGGCGGCGATGGGGGCGCGGCGGGCGCTACCGCCCCCTCCCCGCCCCCGGCGGCCGCGGGCCTTGAGCGTGCTGCTTCCCGCACCGCTGTCCCGGGGAACGGGAGGAATCCGACTGTGGGAGCAGGGAGGTGGTTTCCGCCGGCAGGTGCCGGCGCCCTGCAGCGGGCGCAGGGCCTGCCCGGGGAGGACCCCCCGGCCCCGGTGGGGGCTGCCCCAGGAGCGGTCTTTGCTCTGCGGGTGGCACAGCAACCCCTTTCAGGTTATGAACCTGGACCTTCTTAACCTGAACTCCAGCAGCGCTGGTCATCGGCCTTGAGCAGAGAGCCGGAGCCACGCTACCCGGCTGGAAGTGCAGCGAAGAAAGATGTGACTCCCCGGGCTGTAGTTTGGCTGGAACGCCAGTGTTAACACCCTTCAAGAGCAGAAAAGGGCCATGGGTTGTTTAATTGTTAGGGCTGGCGAGAGGGAGCCTCGGCTTCTGTTCCGTGGGGTGGAAGCACAGCATCGACCCCCAGCATCAGTGATGTGTCTGTAAACCACATACAGTGTTTCTGAGGGATGGCATTTGAAGTCGTACTTTAATCAATTCTAGATTCTACTTTATGCACAATTCACTAAATTAACTGTACGAGAAATTTGCACCTTTGTATCTGATACTAAAGTTCAGTAGTCACTGTTCGTGAGATAAAGTTGTCCATTTATCTGTCAAAGTTTACGAAGCAAATTCAACACTCCCTTTGAAATAAAAAATTTAAAGCTGAAATGCAGAATATACTGCTATACATTTATCATCTTAATAAATACATGCATTAAAATGCAGGACCAGATGAATAATGATATGCAGGAAGCCACTTACAGGTCAAGAAAAATACCTGGATCATCATGACCCTGATGGGCATAAACATCAAGACATTCGGCATTTAGCTTGAGAATTACTGGAGATACCTCATGTAATGCAAAAATGCAGTATTTAGCATGTTAAAGATTTTTGGTCAAATACTTGCATCCAAAACCTTAAAGCAGTTCTAAAGGCAGATGCATGCAATACATTCCTACAAATCTGTCATGGTGAACAAAACTTAGAAACTGTTGCTGAAAAAAGTCAAGATGAGAAATTCTGAAGTGCTACCCTAATAAATTGCTTGTCATCTCCATACATTCTCTAAGGTAAAGCTGCTTATTTCACAGTATGCATGGATTTTAGTACGCTCACAAATAACTAAGGCTCAATGTCATTGATGAAATTTTAACACTCTTTTCAGTTATGGCATGGATCATCATGTGACACCAACTCTGCAACTATTTGCAAGGCAGAGGAGTATTTACCAATCGTGGCAAAATTTTTCAGCTTCTTTGATTCTTCCATCAAAACAATCAGTGTAATGGTACATTAGAAGCACACGGTTTTCATCACTAGGAAAAATAATCTGATAACTGCCTTTTGCCACAGATGTGATGGCACAGTGGTGCAGATGCAGAGACATCCCAAGGCCCCTTGGCAAAGGTGGAAATGGGGACTGACCGCTGCCACTGCTTCCTGTAAACATTAAGATAATGTTTTGAAGTAAGCTGGGGTTCACTGCAGACTCTCAAACAAGGAAATCCAGCAAATCTTTCCTACATGCCTCTTCCTCTTCAGGGCAACCCAGCATATTGGGTTGCATCACATTTTTGTGGTATACCTTAAAGAATATTTTATCACTACAGATAACTGGCCAAGCAAAGCAAGGCTCTAAGTTTGATACAGTAATGCTTCTTTGTCTGCAATAGACCATAGTAAGAAACATAGCTCCTGGCATTGAGGAGAAAATTTAAAGAGATTTATGAATGGCCTGCAGAAAACTTAGGAAGAAATTAAAACAGGTGCAGCGATATGTGGGGCTGATAGTACAGGAAACAGCAGATGACATGATGCTGTCAGAGCCTATATACAGTGAATGTTTAGCAAAGAAAAACTTTAAAGAAGTTATGGAGGTTTTACAGAACTCTCTGTATAAAAAAATACTTTTAATTTTTTTTGGCTTCTTTTAAGGAATGTCATCTTATTTCAAAGATTCCATGACTTCTGGTTTCTGAGTCTAAACAAACAGCATTGCACAGGTGCATGGAAGTTGATAAATGAAATTGTTCACTGTGGTTCCACTACTGGAACAGAAAAAAGCACAAGATTAATATAGACATCACAGTAAATGATGTCTTTATCTGTCAGAAAATTGAGTTAAAATATTAGGAATGGATTTTATTGTCTGATGTGGTAAAATGATGACTCTAAAATTCTAGGTTAAAAAAACCCAAGAAACAGATAACTGTCAAAATAGACAATCTCATTTCAGTTTAACTTCTGTTTTGTGTCGTTTTAAGATGAATTTTCTTCTTTTTATCATCAGCCATGTGGGTTTATAATTTAGCAAATGCTGTTATTGCTTAGGAATTGCTTTTTATTCTAGCAACATGCCTTTTATTACACCAGCAGTCCTAGAAGTTGCAATAGAAATTTAAGAGACGGCAATAGCATCCCAGCAACAAAAATAGGTCTTTCAAATAGCTTTTTAAAATTTCTACTGCAACTACCCTTGCAATTTCTATCTATTACTAGGGCATATATTCTGTTATTCCTTTCTCCTCATTTCCTCACAGGTATCGGATAGGACTGTACATACAGCTATGCTTTTGCCATTTGTCATTTCTACAGCTCTTTTCTATATACAAAAAGTACTAATGAAGGAAAAGAAAGATTTGGTCCACGTAGGTAATTAAATACATTATAAGAAAATACTTGAAAATTTTTCTCGCAGTACCTGTTGCAAGACCAAACTTTTATTTCATGTTATGAACATAGGTGCAGAAAAAGGCACAACTTGTTATTTTTTTAACAGTCAGTTAATGAAATGTGGTAATCAGATTATTCTTTACTTTGAACTACATGCAAAAAATCAAATTCTTGACAAAAACAGCTTTTTACATTTAATTTTTCATTCCAATAAATTATTTGTTTTAATTTCATTAAAAGCTCTTTAAAAGTTAAAGCAAAAATAGTTAGACATTGGAAAGCAGTCTGTTAGGTGTAGTTAATCTAGATCCAGTAAAATTTGCTAAAGATAGAATATTCATTTTTTCTTGGTCACAGATTAGAAATGGTCTTCTGCGATGTGATGAAGAGTAAAACATGAACTACCTGGACATATGCAGATCCTTCCATCTACAGTTTTGTTGTTCCCACAGAAGATCAGTTTGGGGGGG